>JZSA01006652.1:0-19715 GCA_000956155.1 Cotesia vestalis | reverse complement strand
GTCAAAATTTAATTTACTAATTATTGTTGTATCATTAAGGACATGACTAGGAGTCACTAAAGAATTTTAATCTAATTGATATTTTAATACCGAACTAAGATTTTATAATCGGAATTTGAAATTTATTGGCAGCCAGATTAGTAGAATTAAAATTATAAATCGTAAATTTATTGTTTAATCAAGGCTAATGATTGGATAATTTAATTAAGCAATTTTTACTCAAAATTAATTAAATTCAGTTTTAAAATAAAATTTATAAAAATAAAACATTCAAGTGTGTGGGTTATGTGTGTGAAAATTAGTGTGGGTAATGTGTGATAGAGAGTGTTAATAGTGTTAAGTTGGTCCTGGTTAGCCGTTACTTAGGCTAGACGATCTCTGTCACACTGTTGTCTTTGTGCAGAGTAATTCGTTGGTTCTGGTTAGCCGTTAGTTAGGCTAGACGATCTCCGTCACACTGTTGTCTTTGTGCGGAGTAACTAAATAGTTCTGGTTAGCCGTTAGTTAGGCTTATATTTATTGGTTGTTCTGGTTAGCCGTTAGTTAGGCTAGACGGTCTCTGTCGCACTGCAGTCTTTGCGCAGAGAGACTCGTTGGTCCTGGTCAGCCGTTAGTTAGGCTGTAGTTTGTAAGTTTTAATTAATTATAGTGTGAGTGTGTGAGTGAAAATTGATCAATCTTAATAAGTACTCTTGTTAATTTTTGTTGTTAATAAATATCGATATATTGTTAATTTATTATTTATTATTCAGCAGCAACCTTCCTCCACTCTCTCTACCCTAAGATAAGGATTTCTCAGCTCTGGACCGGTTCTAGGAACCGCGATTAAAAATCCTGGTGGCGCCCTGATAATTATAATTGTTTGTTAATTTTGTTAGTTTAATTTCTCAATTGATTAGGGGCCAACCTGAACAGCCATAACTGTTACAGTTTATTTATTTATTTGCCGGATCGGGATGTTGGGAAGAAATCAAATTTAACACTTGATTCGTATTTTGTTCGTTTATTTCATAAAATTATCACAGTTAATAACTGAACACATGAAACACATAAACTGAACACAAAAACTATTAACAATAAGTATTAATTTTAAGTTTAATTATTTAAGTAGTGAACACGAGTTTTAGTAGTAGTATTATTAGTATTAATTAATTAATATAATTAAATTATAATCATTATGACGATTAATTAATACGCGTGGCATCATACTCCAAGTATTAATTTAAGATTGTTCTGAGTGTTGATAATTATTTGAATTACAATGTTAACATTATTGCATCCGGTTAATTAATTTACACGAGTTTATTAATATGTCATCACATTAAATTAATAAAAATGACGTGACAATAATTATTACGAGCGATGAAATATAATGAGCTTGAAGCGAGGCGTGAACGCGAACTGACTAGGAAATCTACAGTTATACGAGCAACAAGAAAATTTATTAAAAGATTAAGTGAGTACCTGATGACCGGTGATATCACCTCAACCAGGTATGCTAAATAGTTGGAAGATGAGTCATATTTAATGACAACATTTGTAAGTTATGAAGTACTCTCATATGACTGGAGATTATTATTTGTTTGTATTGATCAAATTATTACATTGAGGTTACCGGCATGAAAATTGTTAAGAGTGAGATTTCTATTGATGATGATTATATAAATATATTATGAAAAGGGAATCATTGGATTATATAAGAACATGGTACCTGAGTTTCCAATGATGGATTTTCTTGATAGAGTAATTCTTTCGAATAATTGAATTGCACACAAAGCACTTGATGCTTCGTACAGCATGTAAGATAATTGTGGCGGTTGGCGCTCAGTCAGCTGTTGATGTCGAGGTGACCGGCAGAGTGCGCGTCAATCGCTGCACCTCTGATATAAATTGAGTGCGAACTTACCAAATGTTCTGGCGCGAACATTTGGTAATTACGCAACACAATGAATAAATTCTTGTTATTTTGAATCTATCCTAAATAACATTATTTAATATTTCTAGACCTCGAGAAATCGTTGAAGAGATTTATCCTCATCTTAATAATTTTAGATTAAATAACTCTCAAGATCAAAATTTTGTATCCGATAATTTAGATGAAGCAGCGCATTCCAAAATTTTTTATTCCAGTGTTACGTTCCCGTTAAACTTATAATATTTAATTAAATTTTTAATTCAAAAATTTTAACTGCTTCGTTGGTGATGAATAAAATTCATCATCAGCAAAGTAACGGAAATCGCTTGATATAAGAGAGTCGCCGGGATCTAGCCTAAACATCGTGAGAGCTGGACTCCGACGACTTTTCTAGGGTAACCTGAGATGCAACGTTGTCAATTTTATTAATTTTTATAATTCTTTGTACTCTGGATGCAAATCCAGAGCAGTCAGCCTGAGTAAGTCAGCCGATGAATACCTTCGGCCCCGGACTTATGTCCGGAGATGAATTGACTCCACCCAAATTATTAAGTCTTACAATATATTTTAACTAACGAAATTTTGTTGATTTATTTCTAATAAAATCATTTGTAAAGTTCTTATAATTTTGAGAGAGGGTCTAGTGACAAGGCCCACTGGGAGTCTGTCGATTGAATAACGCGGCTAAACCTGGAAAAAATTAAAATTCAATATCTCAAAGTTTGAGAACGTAACAGTGGTGCTGTGACCAGGATGTCACACTCTCTCTTTTAAACGTATAAAAATGGTTTAAAGTGGAAATTTAAATATACAAACGATATACTTTCTAATTAATATGTCAAAAATGTTGCTACGGAAAATTGAATAAACTGCGAATTCGCGTCGTGATATTATTTGCGACTAGTTCTTTGGAAAAATTTGAATTATAAATGAAAAGTGTTGCTACGGATTAAAATGAATGAAAAATTAACTATTGTTGCTACGGACTATGAAATAATTTATTCGAACAGTGAAATGTTTCTTTCTGGACGTTAGATAAATTATTAAGAGTGTATGTTAATGTATGAAAATTTGCGAACAAACTTACGCTAAAAGTAAAGTTTTAAAATTTCGTTTTACTACCGACAATTCGAATTAATTTCGATGTATCTAATAAAATTAAAAATTTTAATGATGAACTCTTTATTGATGATTTGCGCTGAGAAGCTCGTGATTAATTTTTATAATATTAAGGTCGTTAAGCTGTTAACGCATAATTGTGTTGGTGAATTCCATTCGTCATCGGTAACGGCCTGTCAACCTTAGAAGAGATAAATCGAGAACTGGATCATTGGTGATACAAAATTATTCATATTATCATTAATACATTGTATAAGTTCTAATTATGAAATTTTATATTGATGAATATTTGAACTTATTTTATCTATTAAAATTAAATATTTTGTAAACTTTTTTTGAATTATTGAAATTAATGGAATGTTTTATAATCTCAACTCTCAAAAATTAAATTAATTATTCGATCGATAACATAAATTTTGATTTGAAACTTGAATTTATTCGTATGATTGCTCGTAAATGTCTAAAATGTCTGTTCCATCGATAAGTATCATTATTTTATATTGAAATAAAATTTTAATTAATTTGGTTACCAATGATAACGGCTTTTCAGAAAAATTATAGTAGTTTGGTGATTGATAGATTGTCATAATGGCAGTATTTCAAACGGAGGCGAAGTTCTTCAAATGGAGTCAGCTTCTCGAAGCTCAGTTTCAAGAGCGGAAGAAACGCGAATTCGCGCTTATCGAAGAGAAACGAGAGTTAACCGCTTTCGGAGAACGTTTGTTGAAAAGAGAGACTGACGTCGCTCAACGAGAAAATGAAGTTGAAGCCCGATATTTCGAACTTCGCGAAATCACGCAATTACTTAGTGACTGGGTCCAACGACTCAAGGAAACCGAACTTTCTCCTAAAGTTGATAAGCCCTCCGTTCCTTCAAACTATTGCATGTACGGGAAATATCACGGTGAAAGATGCGTTGTCGTATGCACCTACTTTTGACGGTTCTAGTTCAGCAGTCTCGGATTTCATAAGATCTTGTAAACGGGCTTGCTCAATGCTTCCTCCAAATGCAGAGTTCGTCTTTTTGACACTTGTTCGACAAAAATTTCAAGGAGAAGCTCGCGATACTATTAAACATTTAGAATACGGTAATATGCAACAGTTCGAAAATCTAGTTCATTCCATTTTTGGCAATAATCGGACAGCAAATCAGTTAAAAGCGAACTTCGAAAATAATTTTATGAAGCCGGAAGAAAGTATGATTTCATACATAAACCGTGCACGATCCCTTTATCGCGATATCTTGGACGCCGAATTATTTGAAAAAGGCGACCTATCTGACCAAGATAGATCATTCATTGAGCAAGACGCGATTTCAGCTTTTCTTAAAGGCAACCCCACGGTATTTTAGGAGCGATACGCGCATTTGACGAGCTCTGAATCCTCCGAGAAAAATGATTTTTATTGTAATCAACTGGCACAATAAATATGTTCGCAGCCGGAAAATTAGAGTCTCTTGTGGGTTATTTCGACGGGGGCCGACGGGAGTTCTTTTCTGAAAATGTAAAGCCCGTCAAACTGAAAAGAATAATTAGAACTGCCCATAGAAGGAAAGTTTCTAATTTCAATAGAGCTGAGCACGTAGATGTACCGCTAAAATTTTATCCAAATAGAGAGCCGAATCTAATGATAAAATTTTGTTCTGCAAAGGAAAATATTACAGTTAATAATGTACTGGTAGTAGAGCAATGCACGTTAGTTAAAGAGCTCGATGAGCTGTCTGTGGCATTGCCAGGAGATCATTGGGATCGATCAGCTCGAGCTAAGTTAGATACCGATTTGTTAAAAGACCATGCCGAAGAACTCGTAGTTCTTACGAAAACGGAAGGTCTGGTATTGTTCACTCAAGTAGTCGAGTTAGTTGAGATAGATAAAAATTTAGATATTGAACGCAATGAAACTGTAGATTTTTTACCAGTCAAACATAAATTGCTGTACTCGCCAGACGATAAAAATAATATAAAATCATTGGATTCGAATTATGGTTCGCCAATGTGGGTCGTCTCTGAAGCACACGACTCCCGCAATAGAAATTGGAAATCTGTTTATTCCCAAAATAGAGTAGAATAGAATTGAATTTATTTTTGCTTCTAGGAATATATTCCCATTGCAAGGGGATAATCACATGTACATACATTTTTCATATAATTTCAGGTACATAGGTTATAAAAATAGAGAAAGTGAAACATTCTAATTAAAAATCAAAAGTTATATCACTACATGAATGGGTCATTCAAATAGAATAAATGCTCTTAGGGTGCAGGCGTTTTGTATAAATTGGTATACTGGTTTTATATATGGGCAATTGGGGTTTAAGATGTCATGGATTGTAGGCGCTGGTCCGAAGTTGGCGGTGATGTAATGCTGCCGGAGGCTTTTGAGCTGTGGGCAACTTAGGAGCAGGTGTTCAATGCTGTCTTTTTCGCCAAGATTGCACAGTGGGCAGTTTTGTGGATATTCAAAGTTGTACTTGCAGTTGCTTACTTTTATTGTGCAGTAATAACAGCTAGCTAATCTAAGCTGGGCGGAAACTCTTATTGTCTGGAGATTTGTTCTTCTTCGCAGGTAGCTGAAACTTGGGTCCGTTGGTGTGTAGTGGGTTTGGAGATAGTGAGAGTTATTTGCGAGTCTGAGATCTTGCTAAAGTAATGAGTTTTTGTACATGTTCAAGAACTCTTCTTCTCTTGAGCACCAGGTGTAAAGGTTTAGTCTTGCAAGGCACTGGGCTATTTCAGGCGAGATTTTTTCGATGATCGATAGAAAATTCTTAAACCAGTTTGTTTTCGCTGAGCTGGTGTCAGTTTTAGCAAGATTAGCTAGCCTGTACAAGCATATTTTCGGTAGTTTTGAATCTTTCATTATTAGAATTCCAACTACGTATTTCCAAGTGTTTTTAACTATCATATATGCTAGGTGTGTTCTGTTGAACTCTATTCTAAGTAGGGCGTTTGCCGTTGTTCTGGATAAGCCAAATATTTGCTTAATAAAGTCGCATTGTATTTTTTCAATCAGCTCCAGGTAGGATAGCGCCCATATGGGTGAGGCATAAAGTAGTGTCGCAGCAACAATGCTATCGAAGGGTTTGAAAATGCTCTCCCCAGAGTCAATCCTGGAAGCAGAAATAATGGACGAGACCATGCTAAGCGCTGATTTGGCCTTCTTTATAGTGTTTACGGCTGTCTGTCGACTGAATCCACTTGGTGAGACGGTTAGACCGAGATACCCGTATTTTTCAGCTATTTCGATAGGCTCGTGGTCGAAATTGAAGGTTAGCTTGCTCGAGATCCTGCCAGCCTTGCGACAATAGATAATTTTAGTTTTTTGTGTGTTTACTGTAAGTTTGTTCGTTTGGCAATAATTGTGCAAGAGGTCTAGCTTCCTTCTCAGGTCATTTTCTGAGTTGCCTAATATAACTAAGTCGTCTGCGTATAATAGAACTAGTATGTCTGAAGTACCATTTATATTTATGCCTTCACAACTGTGCTCTCTGTATATGGTTTCAAGGTCTGTGATGTATAATACAAATAGTAGTGGACTCAAAATTTCACCTTGGAGTACTCCTTCTGCTGAACTGAAATCGCGGGTGAGTTTATTATTGCTCTTGACGCAGAACGATGCCGAGTCGTATATGTTCTTGAGTATCTGGATAACTTTAACACTAAGACCGAGGTTGTACAATTTGAGCCACAGCAGCTTGTGATTTATGGAATCAAAGGCCCTTTTAAAGTCTACGAACAGAGCGTATAGTTTAGCTTTGTCTTGTCGCAGGCGAGATTGAATGGCTGTTGATAAATTAAAGAGATTGTCCATACAGCTTTTGTTTTTCTGAAAACCCGCTTGGGTTTCCGATATGACTTTGTTGGATTCGACCCAAATTTCTAACGTTCTGTTGAGCATGGATGTGAATAATTTGGAGCAGTGGTTTATTAGGGCTATCACACGATAGTTTGCGGGGTCTAATTTGTATCCTTTTTTATGTAGTAAGGTAATCGTGAACGTGAACCAGTCATCCGGGATCATTTCGGTCTCCAGTACTTAATTAAACATGCAAAGTAAATATAATTTCCAATTTTGAGGCAGTGATATGTAATATTCATTCTTGATGCATTTGGGACCTGGGGATTTATTTGGTTTGCTACATTCAATAGCTACATTTAGCTCCTCCATTGTAATCTTCGTATCAAGTAATGGATCAAATTCTCCAAAGAAGGTGTATTGATCTTGGACTTCTGGCACGGTGTGTTCAGCGTATATATTTTCCCAGATGTTTATGTCGATTGGATTGTTATTCGGAGTGGATTTATTTTTGAAGCGTCTCACAGCTCTCCAGAATTAGGCTGGGTTTTTTAAGTTGGCTAGACTGTCTAATGTTCCGTATGTAAACTGAGCCTTTTTTAATTTGACGAGAGCTTTGTAGCTCTTTTTCGCATCGAGGAACTGTTTTTTGGTATTGCTCTGGAAGTAATTATTTTTAAATTGCTTAAAAAGTAGCTTAAGATTATTTCTTGCTATTTTACAGTCGATATCATACCAGGGCTGGGTTTTCTTCTTATTTCTTTTTGATTTAATTTCTCTAGTCAGGCCGATATGGTTGGATATAGATTTCATAACTTCTTGAAGATTATGGCTGAGATCAGTTGTTGGCATAGCAGACAAATCCACACAAATTCTGTGGAAGTTACGCATGTGTAATTTGGAGTCCTCCTTTTCGTCTTGTTGCCAAGTATATATTACTCTTCCCGGTTCATCATAGTTGTCTAACCTTATGTCGCGTTTAAGAGTACTTGGCAAGTAGGTTTGCAGTAGCAACGGGAAGTGATCTGAATCATTTTCATATTGGAGTACCTCTAGGTCGACAATTTGTTTAAACGCTTGTTCATTTGTAATTACGTAGTCGATAGTGCTGCATCCCTTACCGATATGCGTGATTTTACCCGGTGAATCGCTAATTGTCCTTCCGTTTATGAAGTGCATCGAGTTGTTTTGGAGAAAAGAGTATAATTTATGCCCCCTGGTGTCTACTTTTGTGTCTATTGATGTTCTAAGCTCCATTAAATTTGTGCCTATTATGAGATCTTTAGAGATGTCATCTAGGTTACCAACATGAGCGTTAAAGTCTCCGGTGAGTATAATTGGTGGATATCCAGTGGTTTCATTTACCTCGTCTAATGCTTGCTGGAGTATGTCAAGTGAGGTAACCATGTTACGAGATGGTCTAATGTAGACACAGGCTAGAACAAAGAAAGACAACCCGACAGAGACTGATACAAAAAGCCAACTATCTGAGGAGTTAATTACCTTTATTTCTAAGCCCCTTCTGGCTATAATTGCAATACCATCACTTGCATGTCCCATACTTTTTTTACTTGACAGCTGGAGATGTAACTGTGGTGAATTTATCCCAGTCGCTTGGTAGAGTGATTTCGCTGGAAGCCCATGTTTCACAAATACAGTAAATATCATTGTTCATATGCTGCTGGTGATTGAAGAAGTCTTGTAGGCCCCTTGCGTTCCATGGCATGATTTTTAGCTATTGATTTGGTTGTGACCGATGAGGTCTCTGCAGTTTGGCGCTGTGAGTATCAGAAATATTCACTTGTCTTATAGTTTCATTATTTAGATCCCATGTATACAATTTTTCCTCCACACACATGCGGCTTCCTGAGACTTTCACCACCTTGCCTGTGTTTCTGAGTTCAACTGCCTTTTCTTGGAGTTTTTTATTGCAAAGGAGAGCTTTTTTGGTGAGTTCTCGGTTTATAGATACGACAGTGTGTTTTAGAACGCGTGCCTTGGTTTACACTACTGTCTCTTTGGCACTGAAGTTATTAAATTTCACGCGTGCGATTTTGCGTTCACGGTTGATTTGTGTGACACTTTTAATAACGTTCGAAAAATCAAAATTAATTTTAAAGAAGTTGTTTGCATCAGTTGTAAGGCTGTGATCTGTCCATTCGTGGTTTTTGACGACAATATTCATTTGTTTGGTGAGTTTTTCTTGCTGGTGGATCATATTTTCGAGCTGTTTGATTTTTGCTTGAGTTTCTTCCAGCTCTGGAGTGACACCTTGAACTGATGGTATGCTGATTTTACCAGACTTAATATTTTCGATGTCAGCTCCGACTTTGTCTTGTCTCGCTTTGATGCCGTCCAGTTGACCTATCAGCTCTTCCTTTATTTGTTTAATAGCATCTACGTCGTTCTGTTGGCTTATCTCGATTTGCTCTTCGATTTTGTTAGTATTCATATTTATTTGCATATTTAGTTGCTACTGAGTATGTTGTTGTTTCCAGAGATGCGTCACTGCCACCGTTGTGAAGATTTTCTGTCACCTCTGTCTCACTTTTCATCATAACCTGAAAAATGGCTTGATATTTGTACAGCAGGATTAAAGATTAACACACATCGGATTTTTCAGAACTAATTATTTAAACGAGAGCTCAGATAACACACTTTATTTTTTACGTATTTTGCACTTCACTTCACTTCCAGAAATTTCAGTTTAATGTAATAGAATGCGGAGTATTTATGATTTGCGACTGCTCAGTATCAGGCGTCACGTGATTCCCGTTAATTCCCAAAAGAAAGTAAGCGATTATGGTTTGTCTGCATGCTCAACTATCAAGGAAATATTATTTTTAATTGTATTATTTATAAGATGTGTATGGATACGACGACATTGGCTAAGAAATGGCATTAGATTTTGTTTTTATATGCTCGACTTTAGAGATAACAAGGTTGAAATAAGATTAAAATCACCTCCAGATAAAAATGTTATCCTGGAGAATAACGTTTGTTTTAACTGAACGTATGACAAATATAGTTTTTATAAGGGTCGCAGACAGTTGAATGTTATTGATTCATTTCTAATCTTCTTAAATATTGAGAAAATGAAAGACAATAGGAATAAATTAAGATTTTTTAGTTCAAATGTAAAAAAGCTTTTAAGAACTGGTCTAATTGGGTTGTCGGACATCACGACGTCAGAGCGGTACTCTATGGCCTTCAGAAATCTGCAAAGTGATCTACCTGCGATGCTGTGTCAAGAAAACTTGACCAAAACGACTCCTCTGAGGGGATCTACTTCTCCAAAGGGTTTATGTGAGAAAGCATGTCTCACGTACATAAAGTATGAATTTATACACGTTGAGAAAAATGAACTAATCAGAACCATTAACTTCCACTGGTTCTCGTCAACGGTCAAGAAGTTGATGGCCACCACATGCGAAAATGTCAAAAATCTGGGTATAGTCGTATGCTTTTTGCTTAACCTGAGGGATTGGACTTCCAACATAAGAAGATTCGACGTAAAGAAATTTCTCACGTTAAGCATATTATGTCTGGCCACGCAGTGTGCCACGTACGCTGTCAAATTCATTGCCTTGATATTCATAATAGTATGGAAGCTATCCTGCTTCCGAAAAATTAGAATCGAGACTCAAGATCAAGAAACGTCCATCTGGAAGAGGTCCACATCCCAGAATCAACCGAAGACTATTAATGACAAATTAAATTGGTTCTGTAAAAGTATTCTATTCATGAACTTATATTTCAACAAATAAATGTAACGATTGTTTATTTTTGTGCCAAACGATCAACGTCAGAAAGACCTTAAATTTTGTACTAGATTTTAAGAACAATTTTATGTTCACGTTGTATCTCAGGTTTAGGTTAAGCAACTTAAGCTTTAATTTTGGTTTGTATAAATTTATTATAGAACTCGCACCGCTTCTCAGTGAACCGCTGCGACTTCTTAGGTTGGGAGGTGTTACGTTCCCGTTAAACTTATAATATTAAATTAAATTTTTAATTCAAAAATTTTAACTGCTGCGTTGGTGATGAATAAAATTCATCATCAGCGAAGTAACGGAAATCGTTTGTGATAAGAGAGTCGCCGGGCTCTAACCTAAACGTCGTGAGAGCTGGACTCCAACGACTTCTCTAGGGTAATCTGAGATGCCACGTTGTCAATTTTATTAATTTTTATAATTCTTTGTACTCTGGATGCAAATTCAGAGCAGTCAGCCTGAGTAAGTCTAGTCCAGTCGGCGTGGAAAAAAAAAGGGGTTTGTTGGCAACTTTTCGACAAAATGGTCCGATTTTGAATTTTTTTTTTTAAAATACTCAGAAAAATATTCTTAACATTTGTGTGTATGTGGGAAGTGTTGCTTTTTTTTTGTTTAAAAAATAGCGTTTTAGCGTTGAGCTTTAAATTAAAATATCTCGGAAACTACGCAAAAGTAGTCGAGACATATTGCGTATGAAATTTAGAGAATTAAATAAGGCATAAAATGAGCCAAACCGGAAGTCTCTACGACTAATAGTTTACGAGATATTAATTTTTTAATCAAGAAAAGCGCGGTTCCGCTCGAGCGCTTATAAACAAATAGCTGTAACTCCGCAAAAAATCAATCGATTTATTTTTTTTTTTTTTTTTTAATTAAAGCTTTTACTGTCTATTATGAGCAAAAAAATTGGCTAAGCTCAAAAAAATTTTTTTGAATTTATATAAATAATTTTCAGTTTTTTTTATTTATGCAATAAAAAATAGTTAAAATAAAAAAAAATATATTTTTTCTGCATGGATAAATTTTTTCGGCAATAAAGAATCGACCTGAAAGAAAAAATTTTGAAAAAAAAATTTTTTTAATACAAAATTACAGTGTACTAGTTTAAAAAAATATGAGCTCTACGGGGTTTCGATGTCGGGACCCGAGGCATTAAGCATGCGCCATTCCCCTCAAACCGCTGACGGAAAAAAATGGGGGAAATAATGATAATGTGAGGCCAATAATAACAATAGTAAGCGGTCGCTCAGAAACTCGGAGTAATTTCATTTTTTTATTTTTTCTTGTAAATTTTTCTATTTTTTTCTAAGTCTTAATTAGATTTTGAAAAATCGATTTCACAATATAGGTATCAATCGACTCAGAATTTCATGAATCGTAAAGATATCCTAGTGTATGGGGAACTTTTTTTTTTTAATTTTTACCATTTGTTTAAACAAATAGTTAGTTAACAAAAAAAAATTCATTTCCACAAAATAGGTATCAATCGATTCAGAATTTCATAAATCGGATAGATATCCTATCGTGCGGGGAACTTTTTTTACAATAATATTTTTCATTTGTTTAAACAAATCATTAGTTAACAAAAAAAAATTCATTTCCACAAAATAGGTATCAATCGATTCAGAATTTCATGAATCGGATAGATATCCTATCGTGTAGGGAACTTTTTTTTTTTAATTTTTACATTTGTTTAAACAAATAGTTATTTAACAAAAAAAATTCATTTCCACAATATAGGTATCAATCCATTCAGAATTTTATGAATCGGATAGATATCCTATCGTGTTTTTTTTTTGTTAACGGACTATTTGTTTAAACAAATGGTAAAAATTAAAAAAAAAAAGTTCCCCGCACGATAGGATATCTATCCGATTTATGAAATTCTGAATCGATTGATACCTATATTGTGGAAATGAATTTTTTTTTGTTAACGGACTATTTGTTTAAACAAATGGTAAAAATTAAAAAAAAAAAGTTCCCCGCACGATAGGATATCTATCCGATTTATGAAATTCTGAATCGATTGATACCTATATTGTGGAAATGAATTTTTTTTTGTTAACGGACTATTTGTTTAAACAAATGGTAAAAATTAAAAAAAAAAAGTTCCCCGCACGATAGGATATCTATCCGATTTATGAAATTCTGAATCGATTGATACCTATATTGTGGAAATGAATTTTTTTTTGTTAACGGACTATTTGTTTAAACAAATGGTAAAAATTAAAAAAAAAAAGTTCCCCGCACGATAGGATATCTATCCGATTTATGAAATTCTGAATCGATTGATACCTATATTGTGGAAATGAATTTTTTTTTGTTAACGGACTATTTGTTTAAACAAATGGTAAAAATTAAAAAAAAAAAGTTCCCCGCACGATAGGATATCTATCCGATTTATGAAATTCTGAATCGATTGATACCTATATTGTGGAAATGAATTTTTTTTGTTAAATAACTATTTGTTTAAACAAATGTAAAAATTAAAAAAAAAAAGTTCCCTACACGATAGGATATCTATCCGATTCATGAAATTCTGAATCGATTGATACCTATTTTGTGGAAATGAATTTTTTTTTGTTAACTAATGATTTGTTTAAACAAATGAAAAATATTATTGTAAAAAAAGTTCCCCGCACGATAGGATATCTATCCGATTTATGAAATTCTGAATCGATTGATACCTATTTTGTGGAAATGAATTTTTTTTTGTTAACTAACTATTTGTTTAAACAAATGGTAAAAATTAAAAAAAAAAAGTTCCCCATACACTAGGATATCTTTACGATTCATGAAATTCTGAGTCGATTGATACCTATATTGTGAAATCGATTTTTCAAAATCTAATTAAGACTTAGAAAAAAATAGAAAAATTTACAAGAAAAAATAAAAAAATGAAATTACTCCGAGTTTCTGAGCGACCGCTTACTATTGTTATTATTCGCCTCACATTATCATTATTTCCCCCATTTTTCTCCGTCAGCGGTTTGAGGGGAATGGCGCATGCTTAATGCCTCGGGTCCCGACATCGAAACCCCGTAGAGCTCATATTTTTTTAAACTAGTACACTGTAATTTTGTATTAAAAAAATTTTTTTTTCAAAATTTTTTCTTTCAGGTCGATTCTTTATTGCCGAAAAAATTTATTCATGCAAAAAAAGTTTATTTTTTTTTATTTTAACTATTTTTTATTGCATAAATAAAAAAAACTGAAAATTATTTATATAAATTCAAAAAATTTTTTTTGAGCTTAGCCAATTTTTTTGCTCATAATAGACAGTAAAAGCTTTGATTTAAAAAAAAAATAAATCGATTGATTTTTTGCGGAGTTACAGCTATTTGTTTATAAGCGCTCGAGCGGAACCGCGCTTTTCTTGATTAAAAAATTAATATCTCGTAAACTATTAGTCGTAGAGACTTCCGGTTTGGCTCATTTTATGCCTTATTTAATTCTCTAAATTTCATACGCAATATGTCTCGACTACTTTTGCGTAGTTTCCGAGATATTTTAATTTAAAGCTCAACGCTAAAACGCTATTTTTTAAACAAAAAAAAAGCAACACTTCCCACATACACACAAATGTTAAGAATATTTTTCTGAGTATTTTAAAAAAAAAAAATTCAAAATCGGACCATTTTGTCGAAAAGTTGCCAACAAACCCCTTTTTTTTTCCACGCCGACTGGACTAGTCAGCCGACGAACACTTTCGGCCGCGGACTTATGTCCGGAGATGAACTGACTCCATCCAAATTATTATGTTTTACAATATATTTTAACTAACGAAATTTTGTTGATTTATTTCTAATAAAACCATTCGTAAAGTTCTTATAATTTTGAGAGAGGGTCTAGTGACAAGGCCCACTTGGAGTCTGTTGACTACCTAACGTGGCTGAACCTGGAAAAAATTAAAATTAAATGTCTCAAATTTTGAGAACGTAACACCAGTCCTAGTGAAATAATCAACATCGTAGTTTCTTACGACATGGGCTGGAGTAAGCGTGGCGATGGGCGAATCTATGATAGCTCGAATGGTTATGGATGTATCATAGGGTTTCTTAGTGGCAAAATTTTGGATTATGGAACTTGTAATCGTAAATGTAAGCTATGCAGCAATTGCCTAAGACCGATCACGACTGCCGTAGAAATTTTCATGGTAGTGCAAAAGCTATGGAAACTAATGTTGGAGTCGCAACTCCGCTATGCCGGTGGCAAGCCCGGGGCCTCTCTTTTCGGAGGGAGGAAGGAGGAGTCGGAGGAATAACAACCTCGTTAAAAATCCAGGGTCCATCTGGCTCCGGATGGTAGCACCGCTGTGAGGGCCCCGCCGTTAGGGTTACAGCATCACTCTACGGAGAAAAACGATGGCTAGTACACCTACAACTACCTCGTTTACGGTGCAGGGGAGGCATACCCGAGTACCGGCGGAGAGCAGTTTGCAGACGGGCTGCTCTTCGTCGTCATCCAACGACCGTTTGGGCAGTGAGGTGGACCCCATGGCCTCACTGTCTAGTACAGCTACTGGGAGCACGATGGTTGGAGGAACACCAATGAAAAAGAACGGGACACCGACAAGTGGTGCCCCCGTGTTCATCTTTAGAGATGGAAGTAAGCTGAAGTCACCAACGAATCAACGGTTGGTCGACGACAGTCTGATTTTAGAGATTGAAAAGGAACTTATGGGACTGACAAAATTCTGTGCCTCCAAAAAGAACATGTTTTTGGAGGTGAAGGATGCGGTCAGCCGACTGAGCCTCCTTGTAAGGCAAATGAGATCTGTCCCTCTGCATGGAAAGAGGATTGCCCGTCTTACAAGTGTGGGCACCCAAACGGAAACTGGAAAGGGGCCCAAGGAGACAGTGGAACTTAAAACCTACGCCGATGCGGTGCAGCCGGTTACTCCTTATGTAGGCCCAAGGAATAAACAGCCACTGCCGTCTCCAGAAGAGGCCCAGAAGGACAAGGAGCCAAAGAGGAAGAAGAAGGAAGACGTACCATTCATCCTCGTGACGAAGAAAAAGAAAAAGAAAAAGAAAAACAGTGGAGTGACAGTGAGTGATAGTGAGGCAGCCACAAGAGGACCACCAGTAGGACCAGGACCGGGACGGAAGGGACCAGGACCAGGGACCCAACGGACCACAGCAGCCAAGGAGACTACCAAGCCCAGGAGGAGGCAACGGCCGGAGGCAGTCCTGATTACACCAGGTGAGTCAAGATAGTATGGGGAAGTTTTGAAAGCTCTGCGATCGAAACTGTCTCTAGAGGATCTTACCATAGTTATCTTATATGATCCTATTATAGGATCTTACCATCTTCTGATCGAGTTCGAGGGATCCGTAAAGAATCGCTCTGGACTTGAGCAAAAGCTCACTGAGACAGCCGGGGGAGACGTCGCAGTGCGCTGTCTTGTCCCTACCACTACATTGGTTGTGGATGGGATGGACGCTGCGACGACCGTGGAGGAGGTGAGGGAGTCGCTGAGAAAATCCCTTGGCGGGGGAACGGACAGAGTGAAGATCAACGTCACCAAACCCAGTAAATGGGGGTCTGTTCAGGCCTTCGTCGAGGTCGGTCTTGGGGACGCCACCACCCTCGAAGTGTTGGGAAAGGTGAAGGTTGGCTGGTTGGTCTGCCGTATTCGGCGCTGGGAGCGCCTGGACCGATGCTTCCGCTGTCATGGGCTTGGTCACTCGGCCGGCTCTTGTAAGGCGGAGGATCGGAGCGGGCTCTGCTGGCGATGTGGACAGGTGGACCATCAGGCCAAAGCCTGCCCCAATCCACCGAGTTGTCACCTCTGTGCTGCGGTGAAGGACGGGCGATCCTCGGATCACATGACGGGTGCCGGGCGATGTACGTTCTATCGGGAGATACTTGCAAAGAAACATGGTTAGAGTCCTGCAGGCTAACCTACAGCGATGCAAACTGGCCTTCGATCTGCTTCTAGCGCAAAATCGTGACTGTCGCGTGGATATTGGTCTGATATCAGAACAATACCATGCTACGACCGGGCCAGATTGGCTATGCGATCCTTCTGGGACAGCGGCAATCTGGATTCCGGACCAAGGTTGCGTTTTCGTAATGGATGGTGGTTCGAGGGACGGTATCGTTTGGGTTAAAACCCCTGCAGTCACCTATGTGTCGTGTTATTTTACTCCAAACGAGCCTATCTCTGACTTCCGAAAAAGTGTTGATGAACTCAAACGAGTTGTCCGCTCTGTTAAGGGAGAAATCGTGATAGGTGGTGATTTCAACGCGAAATCGATCGAGTGGGGTATGGAATATAGCGACACACGAGGTGAAGAGCTCCTGGACATGATGGCAAGTCTTGAGCTTGTCATTCTGAATAGGGGAAATACACCTACTTTCCGGAGAGCTGGTGCACGTCAGTCTATATTAGACCTTACGTTCGCTACTCAACGGATAGCTGGTGTAATCTCAGACTGGTCAGTTTCGGAGGAGTATACAGCGAGTGACCACCAATACGTCTCGTATACGGTAAATAGTTTAGATGTTAAAATCCCGACTATGCCGCAGCGACAAATGAACCGGTTTGGATGGAAAGTGTCGACTCTTGATGAAAGAACCTTTCAAAAAGGAATATCTGATAGAATTAATGCTCTTTCTGACTCAACTGTGGAGTCGCGTGAAGACGTGGAGGTACTTGTTGGTCAAACGATGGGGGTCATTGTTGCAGGATGTGACGCGGCTATGTCTCGTCGTTCCGCAAGTTCACGCAGAAAACCGGTTTACTGGTGGACTGCTGAAATTGCGCTGCTGAGGGCTCAGTGTTTGCGACTTCGGAGGCAAGCATTGAGGTCGCGCAAGCGAGATACTTGGCAGCAAAAGAACGATGAGTACAGAGAAGCGAAAAAACGACTCGTCACGGCGATAAAGGAGAGCAAAGGGAGATGCTGGAAGGCGGTCTGTGGAGAAGTAGATGACGATCTATGGGGCAAAGGCTACCAGATTGTTATGCGAAAATTTGCGGGTCGCAGTCCAGTAGCTCCTATGGATCCTGATGCGATGGCAGAAATAGTCCATTTTCTGTTCCCGGAGCGTGGAGAGCGAGGGCACTTTCGACCGGCATTGTCCGATGATAAGTGCCTCCTTTTCTCAACAGTGGAGCTGCAGGAAGTTATAAAATCACTTAAGGTTGGCAAGGCCCCAGGCCCCGACGGCATCCCTGTCGAGGTCTACAAAGTCCTTGCGAAACAGCACGAACAACTGCTACTTGGTGCTTATGACGCTTGCATCAAAGCTGGGGTATTTCCAAGACGATGGAAGCTTCAAAGATTGGTCCTGTTGGATAAGGGTAAGGGTCCGCCCTATACACCCTCGTCTTACAGACCACTCTGCATGCTAGATGTCGCAGGAAAAATCTTCGAGGCCTTGATAAGGAATCGATTGAGAAAAGCAGTGACCGATGCGGGTGGCTTGGCCGAGAATCAACATGGTTTTCGTCCGGGTCGTAGCACAATTGGTGCAATTTCCGAAGCGCTTTCATTTGCACGAACAGCTTGAACGGGAAATCATATATCCCGCCCAGTATGCATTATGATGACTTTTGATGTTAAAAATGCATTTAATTCGGCACGATGGCCGGATAGAATGGAAGCGCTTAGGAAATTAGGTCTACCAGAGTATCTCATTAGGATCATATACGTGATTATTTACGTGATTCATTATTTATGTGATCGTTTCTTGATCTATGAGACTACAATGGGAGAGATGATGGAGAAACTGAGTGGAGGAGCAGCACAGGGTTCGGTCTTAGGACCAGAGCTCTGGATCATCCTCTACGACGCTCTTCTTCGTCTAGACCTACCGAGTGAGGTTCTTTTGGAGGGATTTGCTGACGACGTGGCGGCGCTAATACTTGCGCGCTCTCTTGAGAGTGCACAAAGATTGGTGAGCCATGTCGCATTTCTGATTGATGCTTGGCTAACCGACCACGGTATGGGGTTGGCTAAGGCAAAGACGGAGATAGTGGTACTCACGGCCCAGAGATGGTTTCCGAGACCTTTCTCTGCTCTTGTTGTGGACCAACACATCGAGAGTCGGGAGGCTTTGAAATACCTCGGGGTGACGATCGATACGAAATTGACGTTTCGCGATCAGATTGTCAGTGCGGCTACTAAAGCGGCGACGGCGGTAGCAAATCTCTCCAGATTGATGCCGAATATCGGGGGACCAAGGAGCAGCCGTAGACGAGCTCTCATGAGTGTTCATGAGCTCGATTATGCTCGATTATGCTCTACGGAGTAGAAGTCTGGAGTGAGGCACTCAGAGTAGAGAGATATCGGAAACGATTGGCATCGGTGCAACGAAGGGGCGCGCTGAGGATATCTTGTTCTTATCGAACGGTCTCTGAAGCTGCGGCTCTGGTCATCGCGGGTGCGATCCCGATCGATCTGTTAGGATTCGAGCGGGGACGCATCTGGGATGCTCGGAGACTCGGTGGGGGGCCTTTGATAGAAGTAAAGAACTGGGAACGAGAGAAGACTCTTGCTCTTTGGCAGGAGCGGTGGAATGCTTCGGAGAAGGGAAGATGGACACACAAACTTATTAAACAAGTCCGGGACTGGATTTCACGGGATTGGGGGGAGTTAGATTACTATCTCACCCAGTTCTTGTCCGGCCACGGACAGTTCAATAAGTATCTGTGTCGTATGGGGATCCGAAACGATCCTTACTGCCAGTACTGTCCGGAAGTTGTCGACTCCGCCGAGCATACCTTCTTCTTCTGTCAGCGATGGTCTGAAATACGGCTACGCTTTCAGCGGGAGAAGGAAGTGCCTAATAGGGCGGAACTGGTCATCCCTTGAATGCTGGCGACGACGGTCAACTGGAAGAGCATGACAGAATATGTAAGAGAGGTCCTGCTGGAGAAGAAGAAGGAAGAAACGACGACGGAGGAATAGCTGCAGGAGCAGCGTTGAGGGGGCCTGATACTGTGAAGTAATGCTAACGCGGTTCCGCAGTATCAGGTACACGAGAGGGGAGGGTTTTAGTGAGTAAAAATCTCACACTACAGGCCACCAACATCTCCAACATCGAAGCCGGTGTCTTTTGAAGATTTCCCTGCTCTTACCCAAAAAAAAAAAAAAAAAATG
>JZSA01006648.1:0-13892 GCA_000956155.1 Cotesia vestalis | reverse complement strand
AGGGGTTGCTTTCCAAGCACCCAAACGGGACTAGGGGCAAGTAGGGCCGGGAAGGGTTGCTTTGCAAGCACCCAAACGGGACTAGGGGTAAGTCGGGCCGTGAAGGGTTGCTTTTCAAGCACCCAAGCGGGACTAGGGGCAAGTAGGGCCGGAAAGGGTTGCTTTCCAAGCACCTAAACGGGACTAGGGGCAAGTCGGGCTGGAAAGGGTTGCTTTACAAGCACCCAAGCAGGACTAAGCGAAAATAGGGCCGTGATTGAGTACGTACCCGTCGGTACAGTAGGAATATTTCTTTGTAAAGGTAGTAGACAAAGTTTGGCCACCAGATGGCACCAAAACACGAAAAACAAGCGGTGTGTGCGGGTTATACTCGAATATTATTTAATTTTGTCATAAAGTTTGTATGTATTATTACTTAAGTTTTGATATTTGTTGCTTTCAATAAAAGTAAATAGTATATTAATTATATTCAGGCTCAAATTTCATTTTTAATTATAACCCTGAAAAGACCCTGGACTCCGGCGAGATTTCATCCGAGCTAGGGGATATAGATATCTGTAAAATCACGACACCGGTTAAAATACACTCCTTTTTGGGAACCCGGAAAATACCCGTTACAAGTCCTTCCATAGGATCTTTATAGTATCCTACATAGAATTTAAATATCTGGAACAGTTTTGCTTTTCTGTCCAATTGGCTTCTAATCAATTTTTAAACAAACTAAAAATTTAACAACAAGCTACAATAATTATTAGGGCACCACCAGGTTTATTATCACGGTTCTTGGAACCAGTCCAAAGCAGAGAAAACTAATCTTAGGGTAGAGAGAGTGGAAGAAGATGCTGTTGAATAATAATAATTAAATTAACAAGATATCGATATTTATTAACAATAAAAAATAAAAAATTAAGCGCCTGCTCACACACACTACAATCACTTGAAAACTATAGCCTAACTAACGGCTAACCAGAACTGTTGAATTACTCTGCGCAAAGGCTGCAATGCGACAGAGATCGTCTAGCCTAACTACCGGCTAACTAGAACCAAACCTTTTCAACACTAGCCTAACTAACGGCTAACCAGATCTATTTATTTACTCTGCGCAAAGACTGCAGTGTGACAGAGATCGTCTAGCCTAACTAACAGCTAACCAGGACCAACTTAACATTATTAACACTCTCTATCACACATTGCTCCTACTAATCTTCACACACATAACCCACACTTGTAATGACTTCATTTTTATTTAAAAATTTATAATAATTAAATTGATTTAAAATTACTTAATTAAAATATTTAATCATTAGTTTTTAATTAAACAATACTTCCAATTTAATAACCAAATTCCAAAATAACTTTGAACTAAATATTCTCAATTTTTCAAATTCCATTTTCCAATTTCTGTCTCAAAATTCTGGATTAAAATTCTTAACTCATTTATTGCCGTGGTCTTGATGATGCAACAATAAATATTTAATTTCAAGAAGTCTTCGTATCTTGAATAAATACATTAAAATATGTAGACAGAGGTCTTAATAATCTGCCAACATAGAAATTGTTCTGTCCGAGAATTTATAAAATTATTTTTGATAATTAATTTAATCACAATAACAATTTTGACAATTAAATTAGAAATGACTCGAAAAAATCGACGACGAAAATTAATTAATTATTATTAAAATTATTAGTGAAATTCTTCAACACAAAATAACTAAATTCCCTGACCCAATGTCCACGCTGTCAATTATTAATTTTCAGTAATTAATGTTATTTTAAATTGATCAAAATCCATGAACCCAAGTTTGAATTTATTTATTTATTTATTTATTTAACAATGGACCCAACAGCCGTAGCCAATAACAGGGTTCCATACAAAATATGTAACATAGTATAGTGTGTATAAAACAATATTAGAAACATGATTATTATAAACAAAGATAAATAAAGATTACACATGGTCCTGCATAAGTAGTCTTTTGAAGGAGTTAACATTCGTGATCAAGTAAGGCTCTAGATTATTATCTAGATTATGGAAGAAATTAAATGACTCCATTAGTCTATAAATGGGTTCAGATGTGGCAAAGCTGGTACTTGCTAGTGGAAGATGAAAAGGTGGACCAGCTCTAACAACTGGTACTTTAAAGTTGATCAACTCCAAGAGACGTCCACAGTCAACCTTATCCTGGATCAGTCTGGATAAAAATATAGCACAGTCACATAATCTTCTCTCTTGAAGGGATAAAAATTTAAATCTTGCACGTAAAGTATTGTAGTCTGTCCCAGGCTCAGGATAAAAACCGTCAAGTTTCCAAACTAAGAATTTTAGAAATTTATTCTGAATTTTATCAACTTTAGAAGAATGGACTTGATGGATGGGAGACCAAACCACTGAGGCATATTCTAAGCGAGAGCGGATAAGAGAGAAGTAAATGGCCTTTATAGCTTTGATAGTATACAAGTTACGACTGGAGCGTGTAACAAAGCCTAGCATCTTCCACGAGGAGGTAACAACTCTGCCTACATGTGATTGAAAATTGAGTTTGGTATCAAAAGTAATACCAAGATCACTATGCAAGTTAACCCTAGTGACTAGAATATCAATAATTTCGTAATTAAACAATATCGGAGACTTCTTTCTGCAATATGACATAACTTTGCACTTATTAATGTTCAAAAATAAGTCCAAATCTTTACATAAAGTGACAAATAAATTTAAAAATCGCTGGAATTTAAAGCAATCACGCACAGTTCTAATTGCCGAGTACAATTTTAAATCATCTGCAAACACTTCAAAAGCACAGGCCAATTCATCACGATTGAGTAAGTCTAGCAGGGAATTAAGAAAAATAATAAATAATAATGGACCAAGGTTGGAGCCCTGTGGAACACCAGAGGTAGAGTTAAATATTTTCGAGTACGTACTACCAAAGATGACTCTATTGCGTCTGCCATGTAAGTAGGAAGCCAGTAAAGTTATCAATGCTTCAGGTAAGCCGATGGAGGATAGTGCCTCGACGAGATTCGAGATATTAACCTTATCGAAAGCTTTGGAGAAGTCTGTATAAATGGTGTCAACTTGATGACCGGCGAGGAATGATGTGTGTACATACCGTGTAAAACATAATAAGTTAGTGACCGTAGATCTGCCTGGAACAAATCCATGCTGGAATTGTGAAAGAGAAGGCTTAAATGCGCGATAGATTTCAGCATATAAGTATATTTCAAATACCTTAGAGAAGGCACAGAGGATAGAAATCAGCCTATAATTTTCTAGCTTAGCCGGGTCACCAGTTTTTAAAATTGGATAAATCTTTGAGATTTTCCAGCAATCCGGATATGTACCATGTTTAAGACAAGCTTTGAAGATAATAGTTAGAGGTTCAGCTAACAAGCCAGCATAAGATTTGACCAAACAGCACGGTATACCATCAACCCCAGCCGACCATTTATCCGGAAGCTTCTGCATAGCAGTGAATACCTCATCACAAGTAGGTGGGGACACAGAGCCCAACCTTGTCATCAAAGAATGCGAGGTAACATAAGCACCTGAAGCTGGAAGAAACACAGATCCAAAGTAGTCAGCAAATGAGTTGGCAATTATACTTGGATCAGTAGTGATTTGATCCTTAATAACAAAAGATTGAGTTGAGTTTTTATTATGCTTTAGTTTTTTCATGAGTGACCAGAACGATGAAGGTTGACTATCAAACTTAGATTCAGCAGATTTAATATAGTTAGCACGCGCTATAGCAACTTGCGATTTTAAAGATGCTCGCAATTGGGAGAACTGGTCGTAATGAAACTGAGATCCAGTTGCTTTATATTTCAGTCTATGAGCTTCTTTCAGCTTCAGATCAGATTTAATTTTAGAATTAAACCACACAGGGTAAATTCTATTGCTACTTGTGACATTACCCGAATTCGGTATACAAATCCTAGTTATAGAGTAAATAATATCATAAAACGAGTTACAGAGAGTGTTTGGATCATTAGGTGAAAGGACCGAGTCCCAGTCAATCTTGACTAGCTCCAAAGTAAAATGATCAATATCAAGCTTTTTAAAGTTAATTTCAAAATTAGGCAACCCCTTATATACAGGTTTAGGAATTTTCACAGCTTTTAATTCTATGTTCAGTACAGGATGATGGGCGTCAAGATCAACAAGAGAACAAGATGATCCAAGCACTGTACATGAGATATTAGAGAAATCCAAGTCGAGACATCTACCATTAACATTGAAAATATTATTAAACTGATTTAATTCAAGATTTTCCTGCCAGTTTTTAATTATATCTAATTTACAGTCATTAAAATTTGACGAAGCAGAGTTATAAAACTGGGCACATTAAAGTCACCAATAACTAGTAGTTGACGATGGTTAGACAGAAATCCCAAGATGTCGTCCAAAAATTGCTCAAATAGAAACACTCTAATATCTGGTGCGATGTAGAGTAGTATGAATGTAAGTGTGGAGTTACTGAACGATGCAATTTTCAGACAGATAGCATCAATATCTTCATATTTGCACGTAATGTGGTCAATACAGATCTGTGAGACGAAAATATCTACGTTCACGGCCACGAGGACACCACCTCCTTTAGATTTTGCAGTAGACACTCTATCAGCTCTGTAGACACGAAAAATGCTCAAATAAAAAAACTCCGATGATAGTTTATCGGGCGTAAACCAAGTTTCGGTGAGTGCAATAATGTCAGCGTGGAGTAGTAAGCTCGATTCGTAAATTTTGTCAGACTTTGTGTTGATACCTCTAGTGTTCTGATAGTATATCTCTAGTTCCTGCTTGAAGTTACTTTTGTTTTGGAGGCTACTATCTTGGAGACTCCATTCTTTGTGACGATCCTGATGTCCTTTTCTCCCTGAGATTTGCGAAGATCTACCTCCTTCTTCAAGTACCTCGCATATTTCTGTCGTTGTAGAACCGTCCAGTCGTGTTGAAACTGTAGCTCCCTCAATGTTTGAGGTAGTGTTTTGTCCCTCTTGCGAGTCTGGAACATCTGGAGAATAGTGTCAGCATCATTAGAGGAAGAAGTAATAATTTTCAAAGGACGAGGATTCATCAAGGATTCAGAGAATCTTCCAATCCTGAAGCATTTAGTCAATTTGATAGAATTAAGATTTAAGGATACAAGACCTTCTTCAATTCTACTGAGATCACTGCTATCTCCTTGCGTTTGGTCCTCAGCAAACCCATAAATAATAAGATTCTTCTTTCGTATCTCACGTTCATCAATTTCACTTAAAATACTGTCCTCACTCTGTGCCGTATTACCAGGAGGAATTTTATTTGCCAGGTTGTCCTTCAGTCTTCGAAATTCTTGATTCAAATTGGTAGCTTCCGTTTGTAGTTTTTCTATGTTAGACTAAACAGTTGAAAAGCGTTCATTAACAGCAGTGTTAGAGGAGTCAATAGTACTGCGGATGGCCGCCAAACTATTATTTAGATTAGTTTCGATCCCAGTCAGCGTCGAGTTGATAGTACTATCGATAGTTGCAGTAAAAGACGACATATGAGACTGCAAGGTGGATCTAATTGATTCTCCGAGGGTTTCCTCGATGGTTTTGGTAACAACGTCCTTAATTTCAACTCTGATCTCCTCAACAATGAGATTCTTGAAAGCTTCCATGGAGAATGGAGATGGAGAAGGAGGTCTCCTTGAGCAGCAGCGATTAAATCCTCCATTTAATGCAGTACCAAGTAACAGGGCGCAGCTTGGATGATATTTTGAACCACAGGCAGGACAAGAAGTAGATCGACCCGATAAAACGGCTTCGCAGCTTTTGCAATTAGTAACCAGTTGTAAAGTGACAGCTAACGTTTGTGTATTTGTGCCGGCCATTATACAGATGTAAACAGATCAGGGTCGATAAAAAAAAAAAAAAAAAATCACATAGGTAACATGAGATAATTTCCAGTCATAAAAGATGTCGCTACTAGTACAAGACAGTGGACAAAGATTGCACGAATCTGGCCATGAGAGACAGTAAATAATAATAATGATAAAGATATTTTAAAGGTTAGCTCAAACTTTACACAACAAAATACTTGAAAAACTCGCACTGATTAAACAAAACAAGTGATTATTGATATCAAAATAAAGATGAGACTTTAACGATTCGGTGGACACGTGATATTTGATGCAAAATTTAGACAAGGCTCGTTGATTATTAGATAAAGCAGGAGCGGCAAAAAACACGTCTTTACACTACTATACTATACTATACTATATTGAATTGATTAATTGATACGTGATAAAATATTTCGCAATATAAAATAAATTCAATTAATATTTCTAATATAAATTTGGACAAAATTACATATAAAATTATAAATCACAAAAATCGACAGAAGTCGACACAGTCAAAATTAGACTAAAACATTCGCTAGTTTGGCTGTTATTGACATTGGGTACTTGAAATCACTGCGACTCAAAAATATCTACCGACGCTTGACAAAAATTCCACGAGAAAACACTTGTCGATTATTTTCAAGCATAAAAATTAATCATTCGTTTTTCTTCTTCCGAATTAATTGTTTATAAAATTATAACAATTAATAAGACGAATTCTGATGTTAAATAAATTTAATGGATTAATTTGGTTAATTGAAATTTCTCACTGCGAATGTTGAAAGAATTTATCCCTCAAGGTCGATTGAATGACTCTCGGGTATAGATCCCCATAAAAATAACTCGGTTCAAACTAACGAATATTATCAAACTCTGATTAATCGAATAATTATCTATTAAACGATCCAATTAATAAATGAAAAGGAGAAGTAACCGAGTATTAGGTAAACTGCGGTCCACTTCTTTCCCACAGAGTAATTATTGATACCTTGACGAATAAAACGATGATCTAACTCACTGCTTGATGATGAAGTCCTAGTTGTAGTTGGCTTCCTTCGTCTCGTCACTACTCCGGGGATCGGTCCTTCTTAATTTTCCGTAGCACTCTTTTTGGCGGTCACACTACTTCTCCCTTTTGCACTGCACGGCTCACCCAGTGTTGACATAGTTGGCCGACAGGATTATGTGTTCAGGGCCGTAGAATTATCGTTTTTAACTTCCCGCTAAAAAATTGAAAATTTTCAAAAATCGGGAAGTTATTAGTTTTACCCCGTTTTTCGACAATCGAGTTTTTATCAGATCTCGACGTTTTGAGGTCCTAGAAAGCTTCCCTGACTCCCGGCGAGGTTGTCACTATGTCGGTATGTATGTATGTATGCGCGTGTGCGTGTGCACGCGCACGTGTGTGTGTGTGTGTGTGTGTGTGTGTGTGAGTATGTAAACCTCTTATAACCTTTGAACGGTGAAACCGATTTTATCGCGGTTGGTGCCATTCGAAAAAGCTTCACTGAACTTAGATTTCCTGAAAATTTGAACCGATAAATTTTGAGAAACTTAGAGAAATCTAAAAAAAAATAGGAAAAAAATTTTTTTTAGATGTGGTTATTTTCGGAATACCTTTTAAACGGCCTTACCGATCAATTTAAAAAACTAATCAGCTCTCAACCTTAAAAAACCACGTCGATTGCCGCCAATCCAGTCAAAATCGGTTGATTCGTTCAAGAGATATCGTGAACGAAAAAAAAAACTAAAAAAAGTATTTTTTTTACATAGCTTCGATATTTATGTCAGGATAGTTTTTGGTGAAGTAGATAAGCAAGGCCGGCTTGGCCCCCGATGAAGTAGATTTCTGCAATATCGACTGCGGATTCTGCCTTACCGATTGTTGTTTCTGCCTTACCGATGGTTGTTGGTGGAGTTTCTGTGATATCGACGGTTGGTTTTTTATGTTCTTTTTTTACCGATTGTTGGGGGATTATCATCGATTTGTTGATTGATTTCGTTGAGGTCAAAATGCTACCACTCCAACAGCAGAGCTGATACCTTTGACGTGTATCAGCTTTGGTGTTGATGTGATATGCACTTATTTGATGTAATGATGAATTTTGTATATATTCAAATGACTTGTAGTATGAGTACATGCGAGAAAGTTCTATACTAACGCCGCTCTGGTGGGATGAAATGTAGGTATTGAAGTCTGTTTATCGATTTGAGGTAAGTTTTATCGACAGTCTGATGTCAACTAGTGATCTACGTTATCGACTGCGAGTATCAACAGTCGGTATTATACCGAGTGATGTTCTGTTTTATCGATATGGGGTAAGAGTTTTTTGAATTTTAACGTTTTTTTTTCAGCCCCCCTTACTCTCTCGATTACATCATGTTTTTACGTCATCCGACAAGTTTAAACCTGTTTTTTTTTTAGCGTCATCATCGTGAATTTTAACGGTTTTTACCCCTTCCTCTCTCGATTACGTCATGTTTTTACGTCATCCGACAAGTTTAAACTTGTTTTTTGGCGTTGTCGTCGTCGTTGGGATGGGGATCGTTAGTGTGGAATTATACTTACTTGCCTCCAAATTTCAGTCCTCTGCCTGCAGTTACTTCAATCAGTCGTTCAGTTTAAAAAAAATTTGTGTCTTTTGTTAAAAATATTTAAAATTGTGTACTCTACAGAAAATCAAGTAAGTAATTTATTTCATTATTCTATTTCATAACTAATTTCTACTATTATTAATAACTATTTTCTATCAATTTCTTAGCTTAATAATTCAAAAATGGATTTGAGTGCTATCAATAAAATCAACAACTTACCAAACTTTTTACCAACTAAAAAGTTTGAAGAACTGCAACTGAACAAGATTTATTAAATCACGGAAATTAAGAAAGTCAACACAAAATATGGACCAAAAATTTTGGGAATTATGGAAAACGAGTTTTCAATCTTCTTCCCGAATCGAACCAACCGGAAGCTTATTGATGATGAAGAGCAGTTGACTTCATTGATTGACTTGGCCACAGCAGGAAAATTCTGTTTTTAAATCTGTCTCTGTCTCTCGCAGCCTGTTCCCATTCCCCCTTTCTTGCATTTTTATATGCATACTTCCAAACATGCATATAATGCACAGTTGGTGTTAGATTGAAAGTAACAACCATTTTATTTTTATACTAACTTACGAACAGTGCTGCTTATAGGATTGTATTCAATGATACGATCGTGAATAATTAAACAGTATGCTGTTGTGTTGGCTGCAAATCGATTAACTGATTCAAATTCCAGTCGAATGTCTACTGGTCCAGATTTTATAGCTTCGTTCTGCTTGGAGCAATCAATTACACACAGTGGTGCTTGATCCAAAAATTTCTTTTTCGATAGGAGTGGTTCGGCTTCTTTGTTATAGTATGATGTTTGAAAGTCTGTGTACATATGGTATAATAAAGCATACTGGTTGTGAGGTATATCTAAATTCAAGTCACCATAGGGATAACTTTGTGAATTTAAAAATAATTTGATGTTCCGCAGATTGCAGTGATCAAATTTGCTAGCATCTTTCCGAGCATCATTTTTCCTTGCTGTTTGGAATCCAAGAACAACGTAACGTGGCTTTTCGAGCTGAGTTGAGGTTTTGACTGCCCAAATATGTTTCGAAGTTGCAGGTAACAGAGGATACTCATACAATTCCCAAGTCCGAAAACTTATTGGTATAGCAGGATCACTGGCGATGTAATTCAGAGTTTGAATTTTTTCCTTATCTGCTGGAATTATGTATGGTACAATCCATTCAATTTTTTGGAGTGTGATTTTTACTTCTTCAGCAGCAGCAGCAGCAGTTTGTATGTAAGAATTTATATCACTGTTTGATATTGTTAGAATTATTTCAAGTTGAACATCCATCAAAACTTTAAGATAATCTTCAGCAAAACCACTTAGAATATTAAGTGTAATGATAAAGTCAAAGTTTCCTGCATTATCGGTAAACTTAACCTCATTATCCATCAACCAGCCGGCATTTTCCAAAGTACTTAATTGATTTGGGCTAATTGATAAATATCCTTTCATTAAACTAGTTATACCAACATTGTTATTCCGATCCACTTCGACTCCATTTATCAACAGTCGAAACTCTTTGATCATATGAGCTATTCCCATGTTTATAAATTTAGTTGTATCAGCAACAGCTGTATTATCATTTTTCGTGAATTTACCGGTGATATGTAGTACACTTTTGCTTGGAAGTATACACGAGTTTTGATTTTGAATTGTTATCCTCACTTCATCGTTGTTGTTTAGTGTTGATGATGCATACGGTTGATGCGCATGCACCTCACAATGAGCTATAGAGTCGTCAAATATGATTGGTCGTTGAATATTTAAAATTTCTGCCATTATTTGTAGCGTTTATCTCCTTTTACTCCGTACTTATCTCCAGACGGTGAACCTTTGTATACAGTACCCCCTTTTATATAGCTTGGTGTGTAATACTTAGAATCCTTTCTAAAATCTGTACCGTATGTATGCTGTTGACTTTCCAAGTAGTTTTTTAGATTTTCTGAAGCTTTATCACTCGACATAACGAAGGCACATCGATCAATGAATGAATAATAAAATAACAATCAAATTTATAGAAAATTCCTAAGAGTCACGTTTTGGTATAAAACAAGCTAGACAGCAGCAATTTATTTTGTAGATTTTCCACGTAATTTTAGTCCGAGAGTTTTTAGGAACTGGGCGTTCTGATGTGTTAATGGTCTGCGATGTATCCGCTGACTGGTAAATTTCATCCATGGTAATGTCTTTTTATATCCAGCACCACTTTTTGTCTCGAAAACTATTCCCATAATTTATAAACTTTTCACGTGAAGTCTGATTGTTATAGTTTCACCTCTAAAATTTACTAATTTTCCATCCTGATCAACTATGTGCAGTCTTATATTGTGTATAGCCTTTGTGAGTATTGGAAGGTAAATGACGTAAGATGGTACTTCCACGATCTTAAATCCTGGTGGTACACTAGGAAAGAATTCATGAATAGTATGCACTCTCCGATCGTTTATATATACGTTTGATGTAATATTACATTCGACTCTTAGTACATTAAGCTTGAGTATAGCAACAGGCAAATTTGATGAATGAGTTTTATGAGGCTCAAGTTGACGATCTGTAAACCCTAATAATCGTCCTATAGAGTCTTTTGGTTCAAAATCTATAAATTGGTCACATTTAATTTCACTTTTCAGCTCATTAATATTCGCTTTTAATTTTAAACTGAGTTTTGGCAATGATTTACATATATATGTTTCAATATCTTCAATTTCATAGCTTCCAGTTGGTAAAGTTAACGCTATAGTCTTTGGTTTTGATGATATTTCAATAGTTTGTGGTATATTATAATCATCGTCAATCCTTGTAATAATCGATACATTTCTTTTGGCTCTTTTTCCATTATTTTTCACAACTTTTTTTCCCCCACCACCAACATTGTAGTATGCATTAATATCATTGCTATCATCATCATCATCATAAGGTCTTTGATTAATAACACCATCTGGCGGATAAGTCACGTAGAATTTATTAGCACCAATATCAATATTGGGTATTGAATTAAATGTAAGCAACTCTACAAGTCCTAATACATAATTTTTGTCTGGTGATAATTCAATAGGAGGGAAATAATTAGCCTCCAACACTGATGATGATCCTGTAAGTGTTAATGTAAATGACTCAGCCATGACTGATAACTCAAGCGTAATTTCCATGAATTTATAGTTCTCCAGTGAGAAATTTAAGACATAAATGTCCACATATAATTGTATTGAAATTTTGATATTGTTTGTGATTATATTTTATGCTACCAACACCGAGATAATCCACAATTTCTTGTGGTGGTTGTAAATTTCCAAAACTATCAAAATAAGTTACATTATTACCAATCTTTTTGTAACATACCCAGTGGGTACCAGGTCCATATTTGTCATCTAAGTTGACTATCGCTGATTCATTTCTTTTAGGACCAGTTTTTGGTAAATCGTTTCTCATGAAAACTCCTCTAAAATTTGGAATTTTTAATTCTCTGACATACTTTAATATATCCTTATTTGTAAGTGCTCGGTGTGGTAGCTCTACTTGTTTTTTGATACTCCTTTACCTTTAGGATAAGGTCTCAAATATAAACCCATTCCACGTCTGTAAGGTCTCAAGTATAATCCTTTACCAATAGCAATTTCTTCCATTTTTGCATTATGTCTCTTGCTCTCTGCTAGTTGATTTTTAGCTGCACTTGCACTATTTACAGCTTTTGCAATAGCTGCAGCTCCACCTGCAAGAGCACCAGTTGCTGAAAGACCTGCAAATAATGGAATCATAAACGGAATAATGCCACCAGTTTTAACTGGTACTGGCAAAATACGTGGGAGTCTAATATTTTTTCTTCCACCTGATTTTTTAACAGCCTGACGTGCGCCAATCATTGCCGTTTTAATTGGATCACCACCAACTGTCATAGATTTTTTAGCCTCTCCTACAATTTTTCTCAGTGCAACCTTCTTATTCATCTTTTTCTTTTTGCCAATACTTTTCACGTTTGATTTTCTTTTTCTACCACCAGTCTTCTTCTTCTTCTTCTTGCTCTTCAAGCCCATTCCAAATCGTCTCTTTAGCTTCATAATTTTGTTTACACTCCAAGCGGCGGCTTTTTCACCAATACCAGCGTCTTTTGATTGAACTCTTTGCCACGCTTTTTCGGCAAGTACTTTATCAGCCTCGTGACGTGCTTCTAAGTTTTCACGATTATTCGAGTAAGCTATATCGTGTTCTTTGCACGCTGCATCCAATTGATTAATACCAGGATCACCACGAGCTAATCTTTTAGCTAATTTTGTGCCAGGTCCACAGTATTGATAGCCAGGTATATGTAATTCAAACGGTAGTTTATTAATAATTCTATTAACTAAACCTTTACCTTTGACACGTCTATGCTCCATCACAGTAGCATAATGACTAATAAAAAATCGTATAAAAGCCTATACTTATAGTAAAAATCAAAGAGTTGACGATACTGCTGCGAGTTGTAAACATGAAGTTCCAACATCAACCAGCTAAATTACCAGTGACCAATTTCGATCAAATAGTTCAAGGTACTGGATTGAAAAAAGTTAAAAGACACGGTTCTCTATTACCCAACAGTGTACGTGCTGTATTTTGTGGTCCATCAAACTGTGAAAAGACTAATGCTTTTTTATCCATCATTATACATCCGAATGGATTGAGATTTGATAATATTTACATCTACTGAAAATCTCTCGAACAGCCAAAATATAAGTTTTTAGAGTCACTTTTAAAACCTATAGAAGGCATTGGATTTTTTCCCTTCAATGAGCATGGAGATGTAATAAAACCTGAAGATGCTAAACCCAACTCATTAATGATATTTGATGATGTAGCATGTGAAAAACAGGATCATATAAGAGCCTATTTCTGTATGGGTAGACATAAAAATGTCGATAGTTTTTACCTCTGTCAAACATATACGCGCATTCCCAAACATCTGATACGTGATAATATTAATTTTTTAGTTATATTTCGACAAGATGAAATGAATTTAAAACACATTTACGATGATCATGTAAATACTGACATGCAGTACAATACATTTAAGGACTTATGCTCAGCATGCTGGAATGATAATAAGTATGGCTTTGTCGTAATTGACAAAGACAGTGAATTGAATGATGGAAGATATCGTAAGGGTTTTGACTGTTTCATTAGTATAAATTAACCTGTATTGGATAAATAATAATCATACATGTTGAGTAGTTTGTTAAATCAACATGAAGTCAGAGGACATTTTAAAACAAAAGGATGTTTTACATCAAATCTCCCAGGCAAGTGATGCCATCCGACGTAAACATAAACTCTTGAAGTTAGGAAGAGATACAGCTGAAAAAGCCATGGATGAAATGTTCAAGCCGATAGTCACACCATTGAAAACTCTTATTGAATCATCAGGGCGAAAAATTAAACAAGAA
>JZSA01006644.1:0-57021 GCA_000956155.1 Cotesia vestalis | reverse complement strand
ACTGTTGTCTTTGTGCAGAGTAATTCGTTGGTTCTGGTTAGCCGATAGTTAGGCTAGATGGTCTCTGTCGCACTGCAGTCTTTGCGCAGAGAGACTCGTTGGTCCTGGTTAGCCGACAGTTATGCTATAGTTTTAAGTTGTCCTGGTCAGTCGACAGTTAGGCTGTAGTTTATAAGTTTTAATTAATTATAGTGTGAGTGCGTGAGTGAATTTTGATTAATCTTTAATAAGTACTTTTGTTAATTTTTATTGTTAATAAATATTGGCCGATCTTGTTAATTAATCATTTATTATTCAGCAGCAACCTTCCTCCACTCTCTCTACCCTAAGATTAAGACTTCTCAGCTCTGGACCGGTTCCAGGAACCGTGATTAAAAACCCTGGTGGCGCCCTGATAATTGTATTGTTTGTTAATTTTGTTAGTTTAATTTTTCAATTGATTAGGGGCCAACCTGAACAGGTAAAACTGTTACAATACCATTAACAATACCCCTAACACGCTTAATTTTAGCTTTAACAGCACCTCCGTTCTTCACCATGATTAATCAATCACTAACTCAAATTGTATGAATAGAGGGTATTTATAGTCAAATTGATGAGTTATGATTTGAATGTCACCCTGGTAGCATTAATTATAATTAGTATCTACAGAAAATCAAGATGAAGTTTGAAAAACAAAGTGCTAAATTACCTGTTATAAATTTTGATTTGATTGTACAAGGTGAAGAAAAAAAAGTTCCCAAGCGACATGGAGCGCTCTTACCAAGTACTGTCAGAGCAATTATTTGTGGACCATCAAATTGTGGAAAGACTAACGCTCTTTTAGCTCTAGTCACTCATCCTAATGGTTTGAGATTCGAGAATATTTATGTTTATTCTAAATCCTTGAATCAACCAAAGTATAAGTTTTTGGAATCTATATTAAAACCTGTGGAGGGGGTAGGTCATCAGCTTTTCAGTGATCATGAATCAGTTATCAATCCTGATGAGGCTCAATAAAACTCACTCATGATATTCGATGATGTAGCTTGCGAGAAACAGGATCATATCAGAGCTTATTTTTGTATGGGACGACATAAAAATATCGATAGTTTCTACCTGTCTCAAATCTATTCGAAAATTCCAAAACATTTGATTAGAGATTATACCAACTTTTTAGTACTTTTTCGTCAAGATAAAATGAACTTAAAACAATTTTACGATGATCATGTGAATACTGATATGCCTTATAATGAATTCAGGAGCTTGTGTTCAGCATGTTGGAATGATAAGAACAGTGATAATAAGCATGGGTTCGTAGTGGTTGATAAAGATAGTGAAGTAAATAATGGTCGTTATAAAAAAGGTTTTGACTGCTTCATAAGTATAAATTAGAAGATTGCGTATGAAATTGGACAGTTGTATTGCGCTCTCAGGTGTGAAAACATGGCATATAAAAATATTTCCCAACAGACTGAGATGCTGAATCAAATATCCAAAGTTAGTGATGCAATCAGACGAAAATGTAAAATATTGAAAATTTGGAGGGATTCTTCTGAACAAGCAGTAAATGAAGCATTTAAACCAATCGTAACACCATTACAAGCTCTAGTTGAAAACTCTAAAGCTATAAAATATGAAATTAAACCGGAGGTGAAAGAGGACTCACAAAATTATTCTTTGAAGAAGCCTGAAACAAGTGAATATCAAACGTTCTACAGTGATACCCCTCAATGATCAGGTGAACATTCTGATTTAGATCAATCAAGCATAATAAATAAAACTATTATGCACCCATTGTCTCCAGCAATGACCAGTACACCCATAAAAGAGCGAGATTCTGTATCACAATATGTATCAGCGTTGATGAGACACAAAAATCCTAGAGGACAAGACACTAGATTTAGGATTCGACGAAGAGGCGAACAGCTCTTTATGGGTGATTCACTAGTGCAGTTTCATGAAAATAATACTTTGATTGTGAAAAACAAAACTATTTCATTAACTCCAGGACTGATTAAGTTGATATTCAAGAGTGATCCTCTAGAGCGTCTTATAAATGAAAGCGATTTGAAAGTTTACAAAGATTTAGTGCTATTAACGAATACCCATAGAAAGTATTACGAGCCTGACCGAAGTCTGTATACTGAAAAGTCTATAAAATATAGCAAATATATATCCAAGCTAACTCAGTCGTCAATAGAGGGTCATGGGTTACCTAACTTTATGACCGCTTCAAGAAAACGAAAAAATATTGATTATGTTTACTGGGATGATCTTAATGAGCTTGTTGATAGATTACGATTACTTATGGCATCTCGAGCAGCCGGTAATTCTAGTCACTCTAACGAAATAATATCAATTATTGAGATATTGCAAGAAGCTCAGATTATTTATTAAAGTTTTCTTTATAATATCATCATCTACAAGTTAACCGTCAAGTCAAGTGGATCATAAAATGATAATTGATATGTTTGGACGTACGTCATCATCTAAAAATGACATTCAGTATAATAAAGGTATTCTGGGTGCACCAGGAGTTAGTTTTAAGTTAACTAGTGATGGCCATTTTAATTTGGAAGGAAAAAGAGTGTGTTATGTTGCTGAACCTATAGATAAAAATGATGTTGTTATATTATCTAGCATGCATTCTATTGTTAATTGGAAGATAGCAAAGCTTAAAACTATAATACATCAAAATAACAAACGTATTGCTGATCTTGAATCCGGGGGTCTTAAAGATGTTGATGTGGTTGATGTTACAATAAGAGCTGAAAATGATAAGTCTTTTAAATCAATAACCGTAATAAATAACATCATTCAAGAATTGGAAGCTGAAGTGAACACATTGAATTATATTACTAATAATCAAGAATACAAGATAAATAAATTGGAAAGTTGTCTTAGTTCAGTAATAAAGTCATTATTGCGTGATGAAGAAAGGATAAAAGAAAACGCAAAGAAGATATCTGAAATTACTAAAAATGGTAGATAAAAAAGAAGTTATTGCTAAAGAGCTTCACCGATTAGCTCGAAGAAATTATCCCCGACGTCATGTTGATGTACGAGGGATTGATGAAACATGGCAAGCAGACTTGGTTGAGACGGGATGTCGTTTGCTCGTTGGTCGCCCTTTTCTTTTTTTAAGGGCACCACTGGATTTTTGGACTCAGTATCCAGAACTGGACCAGAACATGGAGTATAGGTCAGGGTCGTGAGAGATTGCTGAAAGGAATCAAAAGTTGAACATGGAAATCCGTTTTACAAAATTATTTATTTATTCATTCCTTCTTACAATTGAAATAAAGGCCAATATAACAATATATAAAAATTCGCCGGATAAAATCATTCACACACAACTCACATACGGTTATATTTCGCGCTGTCTAGCTGACCCTCACGTCGCTGTAGTGCCCGCTGTCCACTAGACCCTCACGCTACTCTGTCGACTTCGCGCTGTCCCACGGACCCTCACGTGACTGTGCTGGACCCTCACGTTACTACACACGCTGTCCACAAAGCGCACGCTGTCCCACGGACTCTCACGTCATTGTGCTGGACCCTCACGTTACTACACACGCTGTCCACACAGCGCACGCTGTCCCACGGACCCTCACGTTATCCCGAAGCCAGAGGAGTATACCATGAAACCAAGGTAGACTCTTTACGCACACACAACCACACTATTTATAATTTTTTTATAATAACAATAATACGATAATTAATAAATGAAACCAGTGTTACTGTCGCTCAAGCTTTCAGCAAAATATTAAGTAGAAACACCAAACGAAACACACGATTACTGCAAACAGATAGCGGGAAGAAATTCTTAGGCGCCCCTTTCCAAGAATTATCCACTCTTATAATTTAGATGGATATGTATACGATGAATGTAAATATAGATACTTGAAGCCAATTTATTCGTAACGTGATTGGTCAAATATATCATAAGCATGAAAATATATATAAAAAATTCCATACCAACATTCACACGCGCGCTTGTGCGCGCAACGTATACTAGTTACGAAAAAAATAAATACAGTTTAGAACAACACGCAATCCTGATATCAAAGCTTCTATCGTGGAACGTCTGAATAGAACTATAACAGAAACAATATGGCGTTATTTTACACATACACGTACGAAAAGATAAGTAGATGTATTACAAAAAATTATATATGCCTACACTCATACGGTGCATAATTCTATCAATATGGCTCCTGTTGATGTTACCGAAACCACAGCTCAAACAGCTTATAATAATCTTAAAAAGCGGCATGAAAATAATAAACGGGTGGCTGTCTTATATAAGCGTAAGCTTAAATACTTCGTCGATGACTTAGTGCGTATCAGTAAAGCGAAAGCAGTATTTACGAAAGGTTATGAGAGTGGTTGGAGTAGTGAGATTTAAAAAATTTTAAGAATTTCCAATTATCAACAGCCTGCGGTTTACATATTGATCGATTTGTGAACGAGCTTATAAACGGCATATTTTATCAGGAAAAGTTATCTAAGGTAGAATATATGGCTTTAACACGTGATAATTTTTACATGGTATTGCCTAGTAGTATCAGCATGCAATATTTTCCTGACAATACAACACATTTTATCACTAGACTGCCTCAACCATTAGATCGCAACGGGTATTAGGCGGTTGTTTTAGTAGAAATCCAGACATCTATGACAATATTACATGTATAGAAAAAATTTGCTAAAGCTATGTTAACCGTTGAATACTTAGATTTGGAAGAGTCTAATGCGATAATCGACACTTTTTCTTTTACCAACAATATGCCTTATGGTTAATATCAAAGTCTAGGAAATCTAGTAGATACTCTCAATAACCTCAAACCAATTTCGGATTATTTAAATTTTACTTATAATGTTGGCGGTTTTATAAAAATTTACACTGTATGCAAGTGTGAAAATTGTAATATTGAGCGAGCCTGCCGAAGGCAGGCTCGCTCAATATTAATTATAACGATAGCTTCGTTCGAAGAGATCACTCTGTAGTACCGTTCATGTACGCTATTCATACCACATATTTTAGAATAAACAAAAGCAAAGCGTCATCTTAGCAACGCCTTGTTTATCAGTCATTTAGTTCAGTTGAGTTCTGTAAAGTGAAGAGATCACCGGGTGGGAATGAAAATGATATGCAATACTGGGAGGGAGTGATCTCTTCGAACGAAGCTATCGTTATAATCAATATTGAGCTTCGCCTGCCTTCGGCAGGCTCGCTCAATATTACGATTAAACATGTATTTTTAATCATTTCTTTGACGCTGAACTTTATGAACAGGTGAGTATCGAGGTGATGAGAGTGAGTTTCATTTTTTTAATTCAAGTAAATAATCTGAAGTTGGTGAAAAATAAGCGTACTGGGACGTTACTACAAGTTTGTTTTTCCAAACAATATAATGGTCATAATTATGATCGAGCGAGCTCGCTCGATCATGCAATTTCACTTATGCTTGGGGTTTTTCTACATCTTGATATGGCCATATCAGCCATATCAGCCCATATCAAGTCTGACATGGCCAATTTTCGTGTCAGGCCTGATATGAATGGTCCATATCAGGCCATATCAGGTCTGATCAGAATATTTTTTCACGAAAAATTAATGTCAACTCCTAATTAATCAAATAATCAGTTATAATTTTAATTGAATGTACAGATACTTTGAAGCTATTAGGTCTGATGTTTTGCTTTGGTATGGATGTATTAATTTTCAAGCAGAACTTAGCTTGAATATAATTGATACATGCAAAACCGTAAAAAATCAAACGCAATCAGTTTTGTTAGTGTATGTACGATGATTCCGATTACGAAAATAATTATCATGCAAGACCAAGCTTGGCTAAGCCTGATCATACAAAGCAATGCACGGTCAAACAGGTTCATACTCACTGATTCAGCTTAATCACAAAGAGTCATATCTGATCGAACTTGGTTAAGCTTGAATCATGCATGACCGTTCAAGAGCATGTACAGTCGTGCACGACAGTCCACGCGGTATTAAATGATAACAAGCATCATCAAGCTCGAGCAGACATGAATCATACACAAACGGGCTTAATCAAGCAAATTTTTGTGTGGTCATACAAGGTTATACTCATGGGCTTAATTACACAATTACTAATAATTATTATTTTACACACGACATGAGAATCTGAAATTAATAACCCGAAATATGTTCCTAGTATTATTAACCCAGATAGGCCTGTGTGTAAAATAGGTAACCTGACTAGGACGAATCATTTTTCCTTAATAAATTAATTAATAACCCGAAGTAGGTCCTGGTATTATTAATTAATTGTTTTATAATTTTTCCAATCTTAATTCTAAATTTAATTTTAATTTATAAAATACGTGATTGTGACCGAACGCGAAATGGCGATGACCTTCAGCCGATATAAGGCCTGGCTGACGCTGCGAACCCGAGAAATTAATCAGACAAGATTTTTGTACCTGGAGTTATTTCGCTTTTCAATAATTTTTATCAGCAATCACTCGTCGCTGCACTCCTTGTTGAATTTTCTGCGTACAATTTGTCCTCGGCGAGGTTCTCAATTTTTCCGGCAATGTCCCAGGTCACCACGTCGCGTTCTATCCTCCTCAGATTTCAATTCCCTGTAACAGCAAGTTGGCATTAGAAATTTGTTACTATTTAATCACATCTAAGCAAGCTGGCATATCGGCCTAGCAGGCATTAAGTTTGTCAAGTTTTCATCGCCTCGTTCGACTTTAGAGCGAGCGAATGAAAAATAATTACCTGAGTTGAGTTCTTCGCAAGGTGTTAACTTCAACAGTTCGATCACAATGAATTTTCCAATTTTTGTTGGTTTGGTTCTTTCTTCACTCTGTTATTCCCCACTCTCTCTCTCTCTCTCTCTCGGCACCGGCGCTTCCACCTTGGGGACTTACTTACTAACTTATACCTACTGGCGCGAGTACTTCAGAGCATAGCGCTCCGGGGAAACGGTCGATAATTAGCTAAAGCGGCTCGAAGACCTTCTTCGGATGAGGAAGGCCCCGTGTACTCCGTTACATGGTTGAGATGATTCCATACTCTAAATTTAATAATGGGTATAAATCTTTGTTGACAATAATAGATATTTTCTCAAAGTATGCTTGGGTAGTTCTCATTAAAAGTAAAAGTGCTGATGATGTTAAAAATGCAATGAAATGTGTACTTCAACAAGGCCGCAAACCACAAAATCTACATGTAGATAATGGGAATGGGAAAGAGTTTTATAACAAAGAATTCAAAAACCTTATACAATATGAAACAATACAAAATCAACATGTACGCAACATTCAGCAATTTAAAAGCTTCAATATGTAAGCGATTCAATCGGACACTCAAAAATAAAATATGGCAGCAATTTACAGCGCAAGGTTCTTATGAATGGGTTGACATGCTTCCTGATTTGGTGAATACGTATAATAACACCAAACATCGAACAATTAAAATGAAACCAGTTGATGTAACTGCTAGTAAAGAAAAACAACTTCTGCAAATGATATATGAACCTCTTAAAAAAAAACCTCTCATGCTGAAAACTAAATTTAAAGTTGGAGATAAAGTTCGTATCAGTAAATACAAGCATATATTTGAAAAGGGATACACACTAAACTGGACAACAGAAATTTTCACTATCAAGACTGTGCAAAATAAAAATCCTACAACTTATAAATTGATTGACTACTAGAATTAACTTATTCAGGGAGGCTTTTATACCGAAGAACTTAGCAAAGTAAAATTTTCAGATGTTTATTTGATAGAGAAAGTTTTAAAAAATCGTGGAAATAAGGTCTATGTTAAGTGGTTGGGTTTTGATAATTCACATAATAGTTGGATTAATAAATCTGATATGTAAAATTATGGATGAATGAATAAATAAAAATTATTTTTACATGTTTTTCATTTTATTGATAATCCTAAACCTAATTACATTTTTAACTTATATATATATACATATATCAAGTTCTTAATTATGTCGAGCTCTTTTATTAGACTCCTTATACCCCTAGGGTAGAGTATCAGTTGAATGATCAATTAATTTCCGCTTATTATCCTGCCAACTTAGAGCTACTTTCTCTTACTTAATTGTACCCACTTCATGTTTGCTACTTTTAATAATATATTGATGTCGTCTTATATTAATATGATTCATTAGACACTCTTTATAGTCATCAAACATCATTTTCCGTATAACTGAGCTTTTAACACCTTTTGCTCTATTCTTAATTTGATCTGCAGGCTTAGAAACATCAGGAACTTTATAAGCATAGAGCTTTGCTCTTAAACCAACAAACTCAGTCATGATTTTACTATTGTTCTTATCTTTCATGAGACCTAATACTTTTTTTTTTTTTTATGGAATATTATAAATATTATCGGGGGGATAGTCTGAGGTATCAAATCTATCTATATCCTGCTTGATATGTTCATATATATTAGGTACATTGAATTGATATATCAAACTATCAGTGGATACCAAGGAACCTCGAGCAATCTTGTCCAGGAAAAAAATTCGTAGGATTTTCATCGAGCAAGAAATAACTAAGGTACCAAATTTTATTCCGCGGGCGCAAAGTGGACCGCGGTTTGCACTCGGTCCACTTCACCTCTTCTCAATCTATATTTTTTATCTACATAAAAATTTATTAATTAATCAGAATTGAACATTTGCTAGTTTGGATTGAATGATTTTCATAGGGGTTTATACCCGAGAGTCACTCAATTGACCTTGCGGGAAAAATTTAACAACTAAAAAATTAATCAATTAAAAATAATTAACATCTGAAAAAATTTACTTAATTTATTGTTATAATTTTTATAATAATTAACGCGAGTAAAGTGATTAATTTTGTTGCTTGAAAAATAATCGTCAAGCGTTTTACTCGTGGAATTTTTGGTCGAGCGTCAGTACAATTTGTGTCGCAGTAAATTCCAATACTCAAGGTCAAAGACAACCGAGTCAGCGAATGTTCTAGCAACGAAATTGAAAGTTTTGACTTTTGTCAATTTTTTTTTAATTTAGGAAATTATCACAAAAATTATATTCGGAGTTAATTATTGAATTATTTTTATATTGTAAATTATTCTATTTATTGATTATAAAATTAATTGATTTTGGGGATTAATTCCGTGAATTAATTAAATCAAAATTTGTCGGAAAATCAAAATTAATAACGTGGACCTTAAGTCCAAGAAATTAGTTATTATTTTGAGTAGAAAATTTGTTACAGGGAAAATTGGTTATAGTTAATTAAATTAATCGTCAGTTTATATTAATTAATTTTGAATTTGGTCGTAAAAATTATATCGCCATTATTTTAACTGTTAAAATTAATTAACCAACTATTGTTATATTATTAAGAACATGACGATAAGTCACTCAGGAATGTTAATCTATTTAATATTTTAATACAGAATCAAAATTTACAATCGGAATTTGGAATAGATTGTTAGACAAGTTTATGGGAATTAAATTGTTAATCGTAAATTTATTGTTTAATTAAGGCTAATGATTGAATAATTTAATTAAGCAATTTTTACTCAATTTTACTTAACTTCAATTTTTAAATAAAAATTATAAAATGAAATCACTCAAGTGTGTGGGTTATGTGTGTGAAGAATTGTTTGGGTAATGTGTGATAGAGAGTGTTAATAGTGTTAAGTTAGTCCTGGTTAGCCGTTAGTTAGGCTAGACGATCTCCGTCACACTGTTGTCTTTGTGCAGAGTAATTCGTTGGTTCTGGTTAGCCGTTAGTTAGGCTTATATTTATTGGTTGTCCTGGTTAGCCGTTAGTTAGGCTATAGTTTATAAGTTTTAATTAATTATAGTGTGGGTGTGTGACTGAAAATTGATCAATCTTTTGTTAATTTTTATTGTTAATAAATATCGATATATTGTTAATTAATTATTTATTGTTCAACAGCAACCTTCCTCCACTCTCTCTACCCTAAGATAAGATCTTCTCAGCTCTGGACCGGTTCCAGGAACCGCTTTGTTAATTTTGTTAGTTTAATTTTGCAATTTATTAGGGGCCAACCTGAATAGGTAAAACTGTTACAATTTATTAAGCTCAATAATGACTAAGTTTTTATTAAAAATCATAAAGCTATGAAAATTGGGTGAAGAAATTCTATTCTTAGCTCCATATCTCCCAAGCCATTTACTTGTCGTCTTAACATCTTTATGCTTCCTGACATTTTCCATTGTCTTTCCAAAAATGGCATTATTCGTAAGCTTGTAAAAATCCTTTTCGAAATCATTCTTAGCTAATTTACGACAATCATCATTTTTTTCAATGTATGGTTTGAGCCATGCTGATTGTTTAAATCGTAGAACTCGGTGGATTCTTACAAGCTTCAAACCTAGCTCAAGACTTTGCCTCAAATTTTCATACTGAATCAAATATTTACTCTTTGAGTAAAGTGTTGTAGCTAATGTAGATTCCTCGTTTCTTGGTGGGGTGAAATGTTCGGGACATAAGGGTTAATCTTTATGGAGATCATGAAGTTCAAGCTGATAATCCAAATCAACTTCTAAAATATGTCCTACCTCATTATCATTACTATTGATAGATTTATTTACATTATTAATATCGGTAAATTCATGATCTTCAACCCACTCGAATGATCCATACGGTAAAGATGAGCACATTGCAGCGACAGTGGCTATTCGCCCGAGGCACGGGGCACAGAGCACAGGCACGGGCACGGAAAAATGGTCATTTTACTCATTTTTCGCGCATGCGCACGGGTAAATTACCATTTGCTCCGATATCTGACCACATCTGTGCCACCGTGCTCGAAGGCTCTGTTTGCGTCTGCACGCATCTTTAGGTACCAAAATAGTTACTAGATTTTTTTAAAAATATATTACTGGTTGACAATTATTCTTCAGTGGGGTCCACTCTATTTTTTACTATAAAAAAATCGAAAAATTGACATTTTGACATGATATTGAAGTTAGCTGACAACTGTCAATTTTTTTAATTTTTGTAACAAATCAGTAACAATAAAAAAATTCTTCTAAAAATTTTATTTAATTTTCACATGTGGAATTTTTTTTAAAATTTTTTTTACAATAATTTCATTGCTAAAAAATTCTAAAAAAATTTGTAATATCTTTCAACTTCAATGTCATCATTGTGACATGCTTTCTTTCACTTTATGCGTTTTTATAGCGCATTTACGATTAAAAATAGAGCTAAATCTAAAAATTAATGTTTTGATAAGTTTTTGACACAAGAAAAGGTAAAAAAAATCAAAATTTTCATGTTTCTCGTAAACATTTTAATTTTATCATTTTCAACTTTCCGCTATAAAAATCGAAGATTGTCAAAAATCGAGAAGTTATTGTTTTTACCCCGTTTTACAAAAATCGTGTTTTCATCAGATCTTGAGGTCACAGGAAGCTTCTCTGACTACCCCCGCGATGTGTCTTATATTTATTGGTTGTTCTGGTTAGCCGTTAGTTAGGCTAGACGGTCTCTGTCGCACTGCAGTCTTTGCGCAGAGAGACTCGTTGGTCCTGGTAAGCCGTTAGTTAGGCTATAGTTTATAAGTTTTAATTAATTATAGTGTGAGTGTGTGAGTGAAATTTGATTAATCTTTAATAAGTACTTTTGTTAATTTTTACTGTTAATAAAACTGATCAGATTGTTAATTAATCATTTATTCTTCAACAGCACCTTCCTCCACTTTCTCTACCCTAAGATTAAGATTCCTCAGCTCTGGACCGGTTCCAGGAACCGTGATTAAAAACCCTGATACTTATATTGTTTGTTAATTTTGTTAGTTTAATTTTTCAATTGATTAAGGGCCAACCTGAACAGGTAAAACTGTTACAGACTGCTTTTGGTACTGAGCAGTTACTTCAGGTTCTAGAAATAGATAGTGGAACGGCAGAAAATCAAGCCGCAGCCATCTATGATAGCATCGATCTATAATCAATGATAATATATTTAAAAGAAAATTCTATTTTCCATTTTTTTAGTTGAATTGTTCTCTCTGCCTCTCCACAGAAATGTGGAGGATTAGGGATAGACGGGTTGTGGACAGAAACCTCAACTGCGTTCTCGAGGTAGACGAAAGGTCGCTGGAGGACTTGACCAAAATGGGGCTTGCGCCTCACTTCGGGCTGGGTAGAGTTCAATTTTACGATAATCAACCAAAAGCTAAAACCTCTCCTATATCCCAGGACAAGGTACCTAAAGGTGGGATTGTTAAAATGTATATAAAGACGCAAGTAAAAAGTTCTGCTGTATTAGAGTTAAGTCCTATGATATATGACTCTATTTTAAAAAGTAATAAAATAAAAATTGGATGAGATAGCTACTGTATTTATAATCATATCAATTTCCTGCAATGCTACCAATGCTGGTGATATAATCATATAGCTAAAAACTGTGACAAAAATATAGCTTGTCGAAAATGTGCTGAACCACATAGTGTAAAAGACTGTGATGAAGAAATAAAAAAATCTATAAATTGTGCAAGATTTGCTAACAAATTCAATTTGACAGACTTGAAAATCGATCACGCGGCAAATGACAAACAATGTGAATGTTATAAAAAATTAATCACGAAATTTGAATCTAACACCAATATAACAAAAAAGCTAAATGGCGACTCACATATTTATTTAGTGTGCGTTAATATATGCGAATTAATTAAAAACAAAGATGTGCTAGAAAATTGGTTGTGTTTTGTAAAACCTGACATTGTATGTATAACAGCGACACATATCTATAAAGACGTTTTTGATCATGAGATTCATATTTCCGATTATTATATCATAGGTACAAACACCACAAACAACCGTACGGAAGGTGCTATCACATACATCAGGAAATAATTGAATTATAACATTTTGTTTAATCATACTGACGCTAATCAAGGAATACGATGGCATGGATTTTCAATTCGAACTAAAAATAATGTTAAATTAACTTTTTGTAATTTATACAGATCTCCGAATAGTAGTATGAGTAGGTTTTGTGAAAAAATTGTTAGTTTAGTTGAAGATTTAATCGATACTAGCAAACTAATTATATATGGTGGCTTTAATATTGATATAAAACAAAATAATCATTATTATGGACCTAAAATTGTGAATGACTTAGCTATTTTAGGGCTTAAACAATATGTTGAAGCACCCACGAGATCAACGTTAAATTCTGACACTATCATCCCAGTAAACACATTTACGTAAAATTTACGTCAGAATGACATCATGTTATGTCATGATTTACGTAAGATGTAAGTCACATATGACTCAGTATTTCATACCTCCTGACGTAAAACTTTTAGGTAAAATATATTTTACCTATTATATCTTATATTTTTACATCATAATTGGATCACAAGATAGGTCAATTTTACGTCAAATTTACGTAAAATAATGTGACATTCCTATGACTTATAAATGACGTCATATTAAAGTCATGTGTTCACTGGGATAGATTTAGTTCTTGCTAACTTTGAAATATACGCAAATGTATTAACTACGCCAAGAATCTAAGACCACAATAATATTGAACTAAAAATCAATTAGATTCAACAGAAAACTTAAAAAAAAGGAACATATATAAACTAGGAATCACAAGAACTTTGACTGTGATAATTTCAAACTATTACTTAGAGATAACTTATTAAAACTAAATTGAAATTATAATAATGATTCTAATATTGTGATGAATGAATGTTATTTCGAACAATTGTATGAAAATGTAGATCGTAAGATTATAGAATCACTAGATATTATTGCTTCAAAAACTCATAAACTTAGAAAAGTAGACTATGTAAAATAACCATGGATTACAGAAACTATTCTACAAAAATTAAAGATAAGAGATAAAGCGTTTTTTGTCGCAAAAAAATCTAAGAATTTATGTGATATTAATATTTATAAAAGCTAAAAAAATGAAATTGTAAATAGAATAAGAGCTAATAACAAGAACTATTTTAATGAGTATATAGATAATAATGAATGTAATCCAAAGAAAATGTGGTCTGAAGTAAAAACATTAGTTGGATCTAAAAAGAAAATTAATTCTGGTTATTTTAATGAAATAGTTGTTAATGATAAAGTTATAAATGAACCACAAAATATAGCAAATTAATTCAATCATTACTTTGTAAATGGTATAGATGGAATTGTTCGAAATATTGATACTAATTATAACGCCTGGATTGAAAGTTCGATTTTCAATTGTAATTTTAGGAATGAAAGTGCCACATTGCTTCCCGGCCAAATGACGAATTAATTTAGAGCGCATGTGTCAACTTTCATCCCCATGCAATTATATATATTTTTTAGTTTATGATTTATACTTAAATTAATAAATCAATAATATTTACACGTATACGTACCTTTTATAACTAAATAGAGTAAGAATATTGGCTGAAAAAAATTAATATTTTATTTTTTAATAAAACGAATTAATTATAATAAAATTATACAACATGTAATTGATTTATCAATGGCAAATAATTTGAATTTGCATTAAATGTAAATAAACTTAGTAATTAATGATCATAACAGAAGCGGTGTAAAATTTTAAGAATTAACATCAAATTAAACATTGGCAAAGAAATTAATCATTTTTTTTGTCTTGACAGCTGCAATAATAATTTTTGTTTATTATAACTTTGTTGATGGTATTTTTTTCCATTTTGACGAATGATGAATAGACAGTGATATCATTAGCATCATCATTCTCAATTTCTGCTGCATTCGAATTATTGTTAGCAATTTGTGGTTTCGAACGACGAGTCTTTGGCTTCTTGTTAGCATTGAGATTTTGAAGTTCTTGCAAATAACGGCGATTATGTTCATCGATTTGAGGCGATGATTTTGTTGTTGGTATATTTTTCGGTTTCGCGGTTGCTGAACTATCAACATCATTATGTTCAGTAGATGGCAACGGAGATGAATTTTCATTGACTTCGAAATTCTCATTGGATTCAATAGGGACAAAAGAATCGTTATCAGGTAAATCGGTCGACATTTTTTCATGAGGTTCCCCTGGTCTTGCGTCTTTGAATTGAGGTAAAGGTGTTTGAATAGCAGTAGATGTAGATGGTGAGCTGTGATCTGAACTAATTAATTTCTGGTACAGTTTTTGTCGATTTGCCAGTGAATTTTCAACATATCCTTCGGCGGTTGTACTTGATCGCCATCCGCCAAGTTGTTTGACAGCTGTTATATTTGCCCCAGAGTTCGCCAGTATTTTGCGGCCGAACGTCGGAAACAGTGGCCGGTGTAGGTCTCCGGATTCTCCAATCGTAAACAAATAGCTACGATTTTCGGTACTTCGCTGATCTTATTCTTACCGATTACCTGACAAGTACACTTTCCCTTTTGATAGTTGATGAAAAATCTTCTCGTGTCGATGTCTTTTGGGCGTAGATTCGTGTATTTCTTAACAATTCCATGATACTCTTTGCCAATGATAAAACTCCGGGGATAATGGTTTTTATTATCCTTAATTGTCACGATTAATTGGTTTCCGGTATCCTCGATGTCTTGGACATTCATTTGACAAAATTTACTTGATCTCATTGCTCCAAAAACTCCAAAAATGAGAATGACCTGTAATTTAAAATATTCATTAATATAAATACTTTGGGAATAATACATGTTTTTAGAAATAAAAAAAAAATTCTTCATTATAATAATTAAATTTAAGTTGTAAATATTTTCATCTATGTTTTACTTACTTTCTTTGCTAAGTAGATTAAATCATCAAAATTGTTTAAAAAATCATTTATTTGAGATAAAGTTAATACTTGAGCTTTTTTCGGTTGATAGCCTTTTGCCAAATTTTTAATTAATGATTTTAAATTATGGTATGAATTAATATCGACTGCATGTCTCAAGTTAATAGTGGTTCTTAACATAGACCATTGGCCCCATAAGATTGGTGGCTTATGATTTTTCGATAGCTCTCTGAAGTATACTAAAAATACATTTTAATTGAATGATTCCGTGTTATTTTTCTTTTGCCATGATATAAATTGATCATACGCGAAAACATAGCGCACTTTAGATTTCTCAGGCAACAAATTGTCCGTTATCAATTTGGCTTCATCATCAAAATTACGAATAATCTCGTCTCCGGTAATTTCAGTGTCAGATTCATCTGAACTCATTGTGGTTTTACGCTTAATTATTAAAAAAAATTTATAATATATAAACTTATTGCACTTAATAAATTGATTTCATACCCTTAAACTGGTGTTATAACAACTAAATAAACATTCTATTGTTTAGTTACATGTTGCTAGGATACGTGACATCATTGGGGAAATTAAATATATGAGTACATTAATTTAATAATCCAATAATTACCATTCTATTTATTTTAATTACAACTGAACTTTCAATTCTAGCGTTATAAAAATTATAAACGATACACGGGTGGGAATTGAGACATCGCATCATCAGATTTTTATTCCGCTCACCTTCGACTGAGGGTTAGCAAAGTGGTGTGCTATTAAATAGATCGAAACTAAATAGTTCTCGTTTTAGCTTATTATTTATACTAAAATTAATAAATTAATAATATATACATGTATACGTACCTTTTATAATTAAATAGAGTAAGAATATTGGCTGACAAAAATTAATATTTTATTTTTTAATTCAACGAATTAACTATAATTTAATTATACAACAAATAATTATTATAATAATATCAAACAATTTAAATTTTAATTAAATATAAATAAACTTAGTGATTAACAATTATGATAAAAACAGTATGAATTTTAACAATAAATATCAAATTAAACATTGACAAAGAAAATTCATCATTTTTTTTGGCATTACAGTAACAACAGTAATAATTTTTGTTTGAATAGCAGTAGATGTAGATGGTGCGATGTGATCTGCACTAATTGACTTTTGGTCCAGTTTTGATCAATTTTCCGATGAATTTTTAACGCATTCTGCTGCTACTGTATTGGATTACCATCCATCAAGTTGTTTGACAGCTTTTATATTTACCTTAGAGTTTACAAGTATTGTTCCGGCCGAACGTCGAAAACAGTGGCCGGTGTAGACCTCCGGATTCTCCAATTGTAAACAAATAGCCACTGCTTTCGGTACTTCGCTGATTTTACTTTTACTGATTACCTGGCATTAAATAGATCGAAACTAAATAGTTCTCTTTTTAGCTTATTATTTATACTAAAATTAATAAATTAATAATATATACATGTATACGTACCTTTTAAAATTAAATAGAGTAAGAATATTGGCTGACAAAAATTAATATTTTATTTTTTAATTCAACGAATTAACTATAATTCAATTATACAACAAATAATTATTATAGTAATATCAAACAATTCAAATTTTAATTAAATATAAATAAACTTAGTGATTAACAATTATGATAAAAACAGTATGAATTTCAACAATAAATATCAAATTAAACATTGACAAAGAAAATTCATCATTTTTTTTGGCATTACAGTAACAACAGTAATAATTTTTGTTTGAATAGCAGTAGATGTAGATGGTGCGATGTGATCTGCACTAATTGACTTCTGGTCCAGTTTTGATCAATTTTCCGATGAATTTTTAACGCATTCTGCTGCTACTGTATTGGATTACCATCCATCAAGTTGTTTGACAGCTTTTATATTTACCTTAGAGTTTACAAGTATTGTTCCGGCCGAACGTCGAAAACAGTGGCCGGTGTAGACCTCCGGATTCTCCAATTGTAAACAAATAGCCACTGCTTTCGGTACTTCGCTGATTTTACTTTTACTGATTACCTGGCAAGAACACTTTCCATTTTGATACTTAATGAAAAATCTTCTTGTGTCGATGTCTTTCGGGCGTAGATCCATGTATTTTTTAACAGTTGCATAATACTCTTTGCCAATGACAAAAGTCCGAAGATGATTGTTTTTATAATCTTTAATTTTCACGATTAATTGGTTTCCAGTATCTTCGATATCTTAGACATTTATTTGACAAAATTCGTTTGATCTCAATGCTCCAAAAATTCCAAAAATGAGAATGACCTGTAATTAAAAATATTAATTAATATAAATACTTTGGGGATAATACATGCTTTAAAAATAAAAAAACAATACTTCATTATAACAATTAAATTTAAGTTGTAAATATTTTTATCTATATTTTACTTACTTTTTTTGATAAGTAGATTAAATCATCGAAATTGTTCAAAAAATTATTTATTTGAGATAAAGTAAAAACTTGAGCTTTTTCCGATTGATCATCTGAACTCATTGTGATTTTTACACTTAATTATTTAAAAAAAAATTAATATATAAACTTATTGCATTTTATAAATTAAATTGATGTGTTTATTCTGGGGTTATGAGAACTAAATAAACATTATATTGTTTAGTTACGCGTTGCTAGGACACGCAACATCATCGAGAAAATTGATTGTACGAGTAAACTAATTTTAAAACCTAATAATTACTATTTTATCTGTTTTAATTTCAACCGAACTTTCAATCCTAGCGTTATAAAAAATTGTATACGTTACACGGGAGGGAATTGAGACATCGCAACCTCGGATTTTTATTCCCCTCGCCTTCGGCTCGGGGAACAAAAATCCGGGTTGCAATGTCTCATTTCCCTCCCTAGCAACGTAATATACTATAATTATTATTAAAATATTGAGTCAATTTGTAATAATAAAACCATGAAAGAAATTTTAAAATCGTGGAATTTAAGTAAACTGTACTCCGTTTTATCTGGTAAGTTCACCTTTATTCACTTTCAATGTGAGACATAACCTCTATTCACTGGATATGCCTCAAATAAAAAATTTAAACTTAATGTGATTCTGTTCTTTATAATGTAATGTCGGAAATATATTTTGTATGTAGTGTGCGTTCACACTATCAGAATTGTATTTTAAGTCCTCAAGATGTTCTCAAGGACTTTACCGTTATATCGATTTTCTTCATTACAAGATTATCGTTTACGTACTGAATGATTTGCCGTTTTTCTGCAACACTTAAAGAACACCTTTTTCGTTTTTCAGCCATCGCAACTTTAAAACTACTAGCAATTACAAACAGCAGTGTTTACAGTGATCAAAAAGCTATGACTGACTTATGAAGAATTAAACGTGTCAGCACTCATTAAGACATTAGTTATTGTGGAATTAAGTGGGGATAATTTGTATAATACGTTATATAGAGGTTATTGGCTGGGAAATTCGTTATACAAATATCAATAATAGTTTCTATCTCATGATATATATATGTATTTTATAATGGCTTTTTCTAGGCACTGGCGTCGACAGGGCCAGAGAGCTCCACCTAAATCTTGGCTTACCTGGTTCGTAGATTGTTGGGCGCCAGGAACTTTACGTTCCACGGTTCGGTGGTTCGCAACAGATCGTCGTTGGGCGGCGGGTCAACGCTGAAGAGATTTAATAAATAAATTGTACAACTAATACAGCAAGGAAATCGGTTCAAAGAAAATAAAACATTTGGATACGCAGAAACGTCTAAATTTATTTGATAATAATCAAGCAAATTAAACGAAATTCAGTTGTTCTGCAATATCAAAAATTAACAAAGAAAATATACATTGACTCGATACAAAAAAAATTCTTACTGCTTATTCGACGTTAATTCGCCGAAATGAACTAAAATTAACCAAAGAAATTTCAGAATTTCTCTAACAAGTTCAATCGCAACCTAAACCAAATTTTTACGTTAAAAATCAGCAGTAGTATTCGCAATTACAAAAAATTTAATAATAAAAAAAAATTATTTAACCAAAATTATTTTCACGTGTTATGTCCAAATTATGGGCATAATTTATTAAAAATTTATTTTGGTCCTGGTATTTTTCAACCACTAGACCGCGAACCCAGAAGGATGTAGGGAAACAGAGAGGTTGTCTTTAATTAAAATTTTATATTTATTATTATTAATTTAAGAAATAAACTCCCAACTAGCTACACGCTACTAAATCATCCTATCAATCTATTATATTCATACATCCTATTTCATAATTCTATTGTATTACTACTAACTTTATATTGTTTAATTATATCATTTATTCGTTATTGTTGATAAAGTAGATGGTAATGAAGTTATAATTTATCGTCACCGAATACACGTGTTTAATTGGTAAAATTAAGTTGTGTGTGAATAAGTTAATAAGTTGCTCATCGTACATCAACCACATTCACCTTGAGGCCTTTGAAGGATGTAAACCTTCAGAAATTTATTGTTCAAGGATTGCTGTGTCAATCATCCCAAATATTCTAATCATCGCTGCGTATTGTAAGTAAATGAAGAATTATTACTGGCAACACGTGAGACTTCGTATCTTCCTAAACAATTTCTACACTCTCTATTTACTAAAAACACGATTCACGTTGTCTGTAAGGAAGCGGATTTCCGAGAGTTGGTGGTCCAAAATCAATATTTAGAGGTTCAACCGATTAAAATTCTTATCTGCGAGGTTTTAGTGGGTTGATAAATAAATCTTTCATAAGAACAAAAGATTTATGTCTCAATCGAGATTTATTAACAATAAAAATTAACAAAAGAAGTACTTATCGAAGATTAATTGAATTTCACTCACACACTCACACTATAATTAATTGAAACTTATTAACTATAGCCTAACTAACGGCTAACCCGAACTAAACCAATTTAACATAAGCCTAACTAACGGCTAACCAGAACTATTTAATTACCCTGCACAGAGACAACAGTGTGCCAGAGATCGTCTAGCCTAACTATCGGCTATCCAGAACCAACTTAACATTATTAACACTCTCTATCACACATGACCCACACTAATCTTCACACACATAACCCACACTTGTAATGATTTTATTTTTATTAAATTTATTTTAACGAAATTAATTATAGTTAAACTTAATTAAAATTTTAAATTAATTATTCAATCATTAGTATTTAGTGAAACAATAATTTCAAATTAACAATCAAATTCCAGATGACAAACGAACATTCGATTTCAAATTCCGATTATAAATTTTAATTCTGTATTAAAATATTAAATAGATTAAAATTCCTAATTAATTTATTGTCATGGTTTTAATAATATAACAATAATTATGTTATGTCCAAACTATGGGCATAATTTATTAAAAATTTATTTTGGTCTTGGTATTTTTCAACCACTAGACCGAGAACCCAGAAGGATGTAGGGAAACAGTGAGGTTGTCTTTAATTGAAATTTTATATTTATCATTATTAATTTAAGAAATAAATTTTAAATTACTTATATTGGACAAAATTTAAGTTTACAATTTTTTTTGTTTACAAATTAAATTTTAACAATATTAAATCTACTCATACCTGGTCGTCAACACGCACACACAGTAAATTATTATTTATTCGTATTTAACATTTAATTCTATCAACTTTGACGTTGCTGTTTAAATTACACTTCTTAGTTTACGTGGGAGAACACCGACCACTAACTAAGATTTAGACGATCCGCAAACCTGGAGATCTTTTACTAACGATTCCTCGACGGGAGTCTCTGGCGAGACTCCCGCACGAGAGTGCCTTTTTATGAGAACTCAGACAGAGGACTCGAATTGAGACTACCTATCCATTGGTTATACTTGATCTCTACCGAAGAAGTCAGTAGTGAGAAGAGACAAGCGACGAGACAGCAAAAGGAAGTTCATGCTAGGATCTCTGGGCCTCAAAATTTTGGGCATTTTCAAAATTATTATTTGGGGGAAAACAGTACCCAATTAGTTGCCTGTTTTCCTTGGCCTCTGCCCTCTCTTCCGGGTTTTCCGAAGACGTTCGCTTGAACTCCCCTCTTTGAGCCCTAAGGACACGCTATCCCTCTCTTTCTTACCTATAAGGTATATGTGCATCTATCTATCGGTATACGCATAAGCACATTTACATGTACACAACAATACACACATCTTAACGCATCCGAAATAGCCTAAGCATGGATGAGACATTTAATGCGTTTTCTTATTTAGTAATGTTTAAAATTTTTTTATTTTAAATAATAAAATAAAATATATTTTATTAAAAATAGAAAATTAGTTTAAGGCCACGACGTAACAATTATTTAATACGAGAGATCTTAAGACCTTGAATTAATTTTTGATGATTAAATTAATCACGATATAAATTTTACAATCGAGTTCAAAATTTACTAAGATAAAACTGACGACGAGAATTGATTAGTTATAACTAAAATTTTTCGGTACGATTTTTCGTTTTTAAAAAAACAATTTCGTAACTTAACAAAAAAAAAAAAAACAAACAAAAAAAAATTCAATTCAAATTAATTTCACTCAATTGAATTCAATTAAATTCAATTAAATTAAATTCGAAAGACAATATAGTTTAATTTGGTTATAACCAAAAAAAATTAACCTTCCAAGGCCACAGCTCGGTCGTGAGTCGCGGTGAAGACACCCAGGTGCATAAAATAAGACTGCGACTGCACTTACCCCGTTCAGTCGACCTCGTGGACGGTGCGAAGTTTCAAGAAACCGGCGTGGGCTGTGCTGATAGGCGGCAAAAATTCTCGGCGATGGCGTCACAAAAATCTTCGTGGTCGAAAAATACCAGCAACTCTTGCAAATTTTGCAACGTAATAATCTCTTTTGTTACAGTTCGAACGTACGGCAATTATCAACTAGCAATTGAATGTCATCAGAATCGACCCAGCAAAAAAAACAACAAGTAATCGGATGATTATCTTTTCAAAATTTTGAATTTTCAAAAATAATTTACGGATTATAACAATGACTCGAATGGCGTCCTGATCAGAATTGATTATTGTTATTTCTTTTTCCGGCAACATGTGGTTTTTTTTTCTATAGTGCAGCTAAAAAGCTGCGCGTCTAATCAGCTCACGGCTGATATATATATATATATATATATATATATATATATATATATATATATATATATATATATATATATATATATATAATCGAAAGTGTTTTCTCGTGAAATTTTGGTGAAGCGTCGATAGATACTTTTGCGTCGCAGTAATTCTAAACACCCAAGGTCAAAATAGCCAAACTAGCGAATGTTTTAACATCTTAATTTGAGTGTGTCGTCTTTTGTCGATTTTTATGAATGAAAATTTTTACATGGAATTTTATTCAAAATTATATTAGGAAATAATTAATGGAAATAATTTATATTGCAAGAAATTTGGTCACATGTCAATTAACTAATTTAAACTTAAGTTCGTGAATTTTTAGACAAATTAATTTTACTGAAATTTAATAGTTAATAGCGTAGACATTAAGTCCAAGAATTTATTTATTTCATGTTAAAGAATTTCACCGAAAAATTTGGTTGTAATTAATTTATTCTCATCGTTAATTTTATATTAGTAATTTGTCACGGGATTTAATTTAAATTTCCGCGTCATCTTCTCCCGGGCTGGTCGCTGGGGATAGCGCTGCCAGGGTCCGCCACGTACTGGGCTTCGGCTTAGCCGATCCCAGTACACCCAAGCACAACATTTGGAATTAAAACTTTGTGCTTGGTTTAAAAATAGATTTAAGTTATATTATAATGAAATTGATTAGGATTAAGCTTTCATAATTATTCTATAAATATTGAACAGGTTGTCAGACGTCAATGGTGGCTGGTTATTAATTATTTAATTTATAAAATTACTCATCGGAACTATTTGATTGCCGCGGAGCGCGCATGCGCGGAGCTGCGTCCAAATTTTTTGGAATATTTTCACGTAATTAATTTGTGCTATGTAAAATTCAGGAATAATGTAAAGATGTATTATTAAATTATAATATAGTAAGATATTAATTAATTTGATGGTAAATCCGTTGCCGGTGGGCCGATCATCGAGAGACTCATTGCAACAAACCCATAAAAGTCACTGATTTTGACTCGCCTCGTGGCGCAGGAATACGAGGAAAAGAAGGGCCGCGAGGGAAGAGATCATTCTGTCGGTAGCACTCTGTAACGAGCACGTGGTTCATTTTCTGATTTTTATAATAATTGTTTTTCATATATCACGAGCCGTGATTATTCGAAAAAGTATTATATTTAGTGCTGAAAAGTTACAGGCAACCAGTGATCCAGCTTTTTCCCCCGTGTGAGCTGTAGTTGGGTGAGTCCTGGCATATTTTGGTTGCATTGTGTTCTCTCGGTGGTCGTACCGACCTCAACGGCAACGGTGAGAGCATTTGTTTGGCTGTGACTCGACACGTGGTCGATCACAGTGTCTTGAATTTATCGGTTATTTTATTTATGCATAGTATATAATTAAAAACAAGATTACAACCAATAATTTTTGGTCATAATGATAACGCTCACCGTTGACGTCGGTCGTATATATATATATGTTGAAAAACCTCCTCGCTATGGATGGCTAATTAAGATCTTTACTATAACGCCAGTCAAAATCAAGGTCATTATCAGGCACCGAAAAAAGCGTGATAGAGTTATTGATTGTCGCGACAAGTAATATCGCGGGAAAAACTAGTAGAATTGCGACATCTGCGATGCACTATGGGGCTAGCGGCAATGCTGTCACGTCAAGCCTACTATGCGGCAGTGTAATAAACGCAAAGATTTTGGTACCATACAGCATAGTAGATAATCCTATACTCATAGGACTTATAGCAATGCTATAGAATGACGTAGGAATATTCGCAATGTACTTATTTCCGTGAAGGCCAAAAATTACCTACTTTGTTAGACAGATTTAATGAAATTTTACTTTTGCATTCGTTTTGATGTCATTGTTTTATTGTAACAGAAGATGTATATTATTATTATTTTAATTTTTTTATTTTACATTTTGATGATCATTTTCAGTCAGTTGTATAGAAAATTAACGCCTTCACATGGTCTCATTCTTAGTCAATCAAAAAAAATGTTTCTGACGCTTCTCGTTTTTCATTTTCTTCTTTTATTTTTTTTATTCTTTTTCTCGCCAATAATCCTATTTTTTCATATCTGTCAATGAATATTATAATGTTTTCCAACTATTTAATTATTTTTTGCTTAAATGAAAACTGAAATAATTGAAAAATGAATTATTCATAATTTTTTTTTTTCGTTATACTTATTTTTGAATTGTCATTACTTATCTGTGTAGTATTTCCGTTTTTTTTTTTCATTTCTGATAACGACTATGATAAAATTGACGTTTTTTTTGTAGAGTTTACACGTTCACGTATATTTTATATTCTTTATGAAAAGTAAGTGATAATTACTCTTAGCGTTCGAAATTTCTTCACTGCCTATTGTAGTATTTGTCCTGTTTAAAAAAAAAAAAAAAAAAAAAAAAAAAAAAAATTTTTTTTTTTTTTTTTTTTTTTTTTTTTTTTTTTTTTTTTTAAGACCTTTTTCTCACAGTAATATCTTCGGTTTGACTGGACTGAGATGTCCAATTGATTTTAGAGACGTAAGATTTTTTTTATACATGTAAAAATTATATACTTTAAAATATTCTTGAATTCATTGTTTAAAAAAAAAAAAAAAAAAAAAAAAAAAAATACATATTATTTCTTTATTTTTCTATTTGTTACTTTTTTTTATTGTTTTTTCTCATTTAAAAATTTTTTTTTCATTTTTTTTATTTTTTTTCAATATTTCAACGTTTATTTTTCTTATATTTTGTTCGTATGTTGTAGTATTTTATTTTATTTTTTTATATTTTGTATAATCTTGTTTATCTTTTTTTTTGTAGTTGTTTTTCAATTATTTTATATTCAGAGGTCATTTTTAACTAAAATTGATCAGCTTAATTTTTAATATTTCTTTTATTACCTAATTTTTTTGTGCGGCAGAGATCACTGTTAAATACTACCTGAAATGATTTAAAATTCGTCTATCTTAATATTTGAGTATCAGTTTCATAATTATTCTTTATAAATTTTAACGGTAATCTTTTCAGCCATGTCTTTCACTGTAATCATGAAATTTTTTTTCATGATTGTATACTTTATTATCTCTATAATACAATAAAAATACATGAGAGTGTGAAGTTAGTCAATAGTCGAAACTTGTCAAAATGCTACCCGATTCCTTATGGGTCGAAATTAAAGCGTGCGCGCAGCACGCTATTTAAATTTCTAGTTTTCTTTATATAATTGATTAATATCATATCTAATATGGGCCAATTTGTTCAATTCTTTCTCATTAATTTTTAGAAACTGATTAATATTTTTGATTTTATTTTTTAATCGACATACATAGAAATGAGTGTCGTCCATATTAATCATTGTCAATACTTTTGAATATTTCATAGTTATGGGTTTTGTTTCAATAACTAGTTGTAATGTTTCGGTGATGCCATTTACAATAAATGTATATAATGAAGTTTCTAACGCATGACTTAATGCAATTATTGAACCTTCATTACCCCAAATTCCGTCAGCAGCAATCATTCTTAAGAAATCATCTATTTTTGGATTAGGAATAATGTCGTTGTCTTTGTTACCTACCCGTACTTCAATAACTTGTGTTATACATAATTTTTCGTAAAAATTCGAATTCATCATAATATGATATAAGACAAAAATTTTGATTTCATGGTATCTTTCTTCATCATTCAATAAAATTTTAGCAATCGATCGAAAATAACAATTGCCATCTGGTTCAACATTATCGATTATAAAACTATTACGAAGTATTTTAGGAAACCGTCTTAATAAAACAGACTTTTTTGGAGAATAATTTGCATTAAGGAAATCTTTATATTCGGTTTTAAATATCTCTTCAATATTGTCGTGAATTTCGAAAAAAGTTGTTTGATGATTCTTAAATATATTACTGATTTCGTATGTAACGAAGTACACGGGGCCTTCTTTATCCGGAGAAGGTCTCCGATCCGAGTTAGTGAATTATCGACCGATTCCCCCAGGGCGCTGTGCTCCGAAGTACTTGCGCCAATAGTTGTAAGCTAGTGAGTAAGTCCCCGAGGTGGTAGCGCCGGCGCTGAGAGAGAGAGAGTGGGGAAGACAGAGTGAAGAAGAAACGAACCAACAAATTTTGGTAAAATTTCATTGTGATCGAACGATCGAAGTAAGAACATCGCAAAAAGATTTTAGTCAGATAATTATTTTTTATTCGCTCGCTCTTGTGGAACGAGGCGATGAATCTTGATAAATTCAATGCGTGCTAGGCCGAATGTCAGCTCGCTTAAGTTTAATTAATTTAAGATCTATTCTAATGCCAATTTGATGTTCTAGAAAGAAATGGTATCTAAGGAGAAACCGACGAAGTGGTGATCAAGGACTGTGGCACCAAAAGCAACACCTCACCGAGGAGAAAAATTAAAGAAAAAACGAGAAATCCAGGAGTTATAGCGTCGGGGATTTTAGACAAAACTCCCAAGGAAACTCCAGGTACAATAAATACACCTAAATAGTAGTTATTATTACGATCATTTTCTAGTATATCTATTGAATATTTACAATTACACAATACAATTTTTTCTTAACCCATTTGTTTTAAAAAAAAATTCTCGTTACTTATTTTTCAATTATTTCCGCAGACACATCACAGAACTAACATAATTACGTTAATAAAAATTATGACGGCAAAAAATTTAATATATTTAGTTGGTTTTGAAACTATCCAAATCAGTAGTCGTAAACTTCCAACAAATCGCCAAATTTTGAGTATTTTCTCTTATAAACACAAGTCTCTTAAACTAACTATTGACAACAGTGCTGCAGAAGTTGCAAAGAAAGTATTAAAAATATGGAGTGATTTCAATCTTCCTACATTTAAACTGGTTTCCGTTGTGTGAAATATTAAACGTTTGTTTCGTTAGTGGAAAAATCTTTTGAAATCTTGAAAAAACAAAGAAACTAGTTAAAAAAAAAAACGAAAGAAAATGACTTTAATAAGAAATTAGATAAATTATTTATTATTTCTAAAAAAACATCGAAACAGTTTCTAACTGATAACCAAAAAACTTTGTTGAACGAAGATATGAAATTCAGACATGCAACTGTAAATTCTGTATTATGTAATATACAAACTCCAGAGCTAGATAAACCAAATAAATCACTTACGAAGATTAATATATCTCTTTTGTATCAATAATAATGCTTTTTTTATCAATTAATGCTTATTTTTAGATACAAGTCAAAGTACATATTTTCATTCATCATCGGAACACGAGCTTGAAAAATCAATTTCATCATTTTCCGATGATTTAAAACGACACACTTCAGATTTAGAATATTCTTATTCAGAAAATATTAAAAAACAAAGAGAAATCGACGTCTTAAGTCCTGCAGTAGTGAGCGCTATTGATCGAACGAATACCAGTAACAGAAACGCAGTATATATTCTTGGTGCAGTCTCTGAGTCTTTAGGGGTGCCTATAGAAGACACTAATTTGAGCTACAACACTGTTCGAAGACGTCAACTCGAAGCTAGGCAAGATATTGTAGATGATTTAAGGAATAATATTCAATTTTCTGGAAATCTTATCCTTCACTGGGATACAAAATTTCTTCAGGATATTTGTATCTATGATAAAGTAGATAGGCTTGCAGTTCTTGTATCTGGCTTGAATTTTGAACAATTACTTGGCATACCGAAAATTGAAAGCGGGACAGGAGAGCATCAAGCTATGTCAATAATTGACGTATTGGACAGATGGGGAATTACAAACTGCATAAAAGGCTTATGTTTCGATACCACGGCTTCCAATTTAGGTAAACTAAACTTCAGTCAACGTTTGACAAATCTTCTCTTTTAATTCATTATGTTTACTATTGTAGGGCCATACAGTGGTGCATGTGTGTTGTTGAAGCGTATTTAAAAAAAAAATTTCTTTATTTCGCTTGCCGACATCACATGTATGAGTTAGTTCTTCAAAAAGCATGCCAAACTTGTTTACCGGCAATGTCAGGTCCAAATGTATCGACATTCATAAGATTCCGGCAATCTTGGAAGAATATTGATACTAATGATTATATAACGGGGTTAGATGATGCAATAATTCGTAATAAAGTAATGAATGACCAAGACAGTGTACTAGAATTCATTTCCAAACAACTTGATGTAAGTATTTTTAACTTCCCGCTAAGAAAATTGAAAATTTTCAAAAATCGGGAAGTTATTGGTTTCACCCCGTTTTTCGAAAATGGAGTTCTCATCAGATCTTGACGTTTTGAGGTCCTAGGAAGCTTCTCTGACTATTCCCGCGATGATCTCCGTATGTCTGTATGTATGTGTGTGTGTGTGTGTGTGTGTGTGTGTGTGTGTGTGTGTGTGTGTAACCCTTTTATAACTTTTGAACTTCGAAAGGGCTTCACTGAACTTAGATTTCGTGGAAATTTGAACCGATTCAGAGCGGTAGATTTTAAGAAATTGCAAAAAAACTACGAAAAAAATTTTTTGAAAAGTTGTTTTCTTGGAATAACTTTTAAACGGCTCTACCGATCAATTCCAAAAACTACTCAGCTTTTAACTTAAAAAAACCGCGTCGAACGCTGCCAGTGCAGTCAGAATCGGCTGATTTGTTTGTGAGTTATCGTGAACGAAAGAAAACCGAAAAAAGTGTTTTTTCGGGATTACTCTGAAATTTAAAGTGATATAGGTTCACAATAAAAAATTATTCAATTAAATTATGTTAAATTTGACAACTATATTCGCATTGACTTGATATTACTAGCTTCACGGTCATTAAGATATATCTATCTACTAATAGATATTCAAAATTATTTTTTAAACTAATTGAAAATTTAGTTTTAATTCAAAAAATAGTTAAAATCAATTTCAATGAAAGTCACGAACTCAGACTGTTTGAAGACGGCAAAGAATCGAAGTAAGTCGTAAAGTTCAACGTTTTATTATTGAATACAGAGACACAACAAAATAATCATTATTTATTTTGATGTGTAAATATTTTGAATAGCGTATAAAAAAAAATTGTATTTAATTATTAATTTTTCTTTATGCAGTTTTGCTGGTTTTATCACAACAATAGTGGGAATTCAGTGGGTAGAATTTGAGTATCGCTTTATATTTTTAATATCTGAAGGAAAAATTATGAGATATCCTATTTACATGGATATTGCATGTAAAAATATAGTGAATCGTATTTATTCGCACCAATTAATAACGATAAAAAAATCTATAGCAAGAATTTGTGTTTTAGATCCATTTGCAAATAATCCTATTGTTCATGAATTTTGGTTTGAAGTTAACCATACATCACAAGTAAATATTATACCTTTTACATTGAGTAATGATCATTTTACTTCTTTACCAAATTTACAAATTGAAATAGATTCTGAAAGTGAAGATGAATTGGAAAGGTAATAACATTTTTCTTTATGATTCATTTACCATTTACATTAAAATTAAACGAAAAAATAAAAAAGATTAATAAAAAAGATGAATGGAATAAACAAATATATAATAAATAAATTAAAATACATAATTACAGAAAAAATAATTGATTAAAAAAGATAATAGACAACAAAACTACCAGACAAATAAAAAAATAATAATACTATAGAGACAATAATCATAAGTTCGTTCAACAAAAGTACTTTTTAATCATTTTTCATTTAGGAAATAATTCACAGAAATTATTGAAAGCAAAGAATATAAAAATTAATAGAGAGATGTAAAACACAACTTTTTCAAGTTCACAAAATTATATCATAACAATACAGAATTGATTATTATGAGCTATATGTAATTACTAATAACTTATTAGAAATAAGTTATTATTAATAACTTGTTAAAATATCCATGTAGATCTGTTTATTCTTTTACATGTACTTTATACTCTTCTATTTTGTATTTTCTCCATTCGGCCATTGCCTTGGCATCAAAATTAAATAAATAATAACTATGTAATATAATTGTAATAATAATTGTAATGAAAATAAATTTAATCGATTAAAATCTAAAAGTCTAAATAATTGAAATCTACTTCCATTTCGGCTGCCGAATGGCCATTTTTAATTTTGTATCATTTCTAATCCGTACAGTGGTTGTAGGTCAAATAAAAAATTGTCATTGAAGTCGGATCCCCGGGGGAATTCAAAATTACCAGGAGCTCAAGTGGAGTTTCTAGTCAGAACAAAGGAAACCGGAGAAATTTCGTCGAGCAATATCACCAGGTACCAAAATTTACTCTTTAATTAGAAAATTAAAATTGAAAATTAAGAATATTAGTTCAGAGATATTTTGGAATTTGTTTGTTAATTGGAAAATATAGTTTAATTCGTAACTAATGATTGAATATTTTAATTAAGAAATTTCAAGTCAATTTAATTATTAAAAAATTTTGAAAATAAAATATAAATCAATTTAGCCGAGTGTAGGTTATGTGTGTGAAGATTTGTACCGCCAATATGTGATAGAAAGTGTTGATAGTGTTAAGTTTGATAGTTCGGTTGACTTAATTTTAAGTCATAAAGTGTGGTAAGTATAGTTTGGTTAGTTTTGGTAGTCCGGTGGACTTGTAATTTTAAGCTTAGTTTTAGGACAGGTGTGAGAGACCGTTTGTTAGAAAAAGCCCGACTAGTCATCGTATCGTCGTTTGGAAAGGTTCGTTTGTAAATATTGTTCATCTCGCAGTTTATTTCTCCGCTTCGTTAGATAATAAGTTAATCATAGTGTTTTTTAATGAGCGCTAAAATTGTTAAATTTGTTATTTTTTATTGTTTATAGATATCGATATATTTTTAATTGAATTCTTATTATTCAACAGCACCTTCCTATACTCTCTCTACCCTTAGATAAGTTTTTTCTGCTCTGGACCGTTTCCAGGAACCGTGACAATAAACCTAGTGGTGCCCTAATAATTATTCTGGTCTGTTGTTAATTTTTAGTTTGTTTACTAATTGATTAGGGGCCGATTGGACAGAAAAGCAAATCTGTTACAACGACAACTATTTTTTTATAAGTTTGAAAAGTAAAACGGTGTGCTATATTGCGTGTTAGGTTTACATATAAAGATTGTAAAATTACAATCAATCAGTAGATTTCCTGATAGGTGTTGGAAAATCAGCCTTAGTAATCAGCCTCGGCTGGCCCAATGATTATCCGAATATAGGCCAACACTGGATGCCATAGAATAGCCAAGACAAGAAAACCCAGCCTTAGGCCAATACTGGTTCGCCATAGAATGACCGGGGTAAGAGAACCCAGCGTTGGGCCAAAACTGGTTTGCCATAAAATGGCAGAGGCAAGAGAGCCCAGCGTTGGACCAAGACTGGGTAAGAAAGTCTTGGCCGACCCAATGATTACTCGAGCCTGGGATAAGGCTAAAAAGCCTAGCCTTGGCCGTTGAATGGCGACCCATATTTGAGTCAGAATTGGGTAACGTAGCCTTGGTCATTCAATGGAAAATCCAGAGTTAATTAATGATTAAGTAACAGAATATTAAACAGTAAATATTTATAGTTTAACGACAATTTGTTAGCAAACGCTAAAATTCAAAATTTATTATTTAACCAAAATAATTGCATATCGTCAAAATTAATATGGTCCAAAAAAATTTTAAATATAACGATTTACAGTTCAATTTTTAATTTTGGACAGTAAAATTCATCATAAGATATTAAAAATATTCAGGACAATGTACAAATGATTAAGAAATATAAGAACTCAACTCTTGCTTTTTTTTAACTAATAAACATTTGTTAAAAATAGTTCATTTTCATCAAAACACAATATTAGATAACATAAATTATATAAATATTAACTCCTCACACTTCATCAACTTATAGATTTAGTTTATGAGAATGATGAGACGTGCATCAACTCATCGGTCGTACGGTGTAGGGGTTAGTTATCGGTCTGGCAAGCGCACGGCTCGGGTTCAAACCTCGGTTGAAACTGGGTGCGATTTTTGCTTTATTTCTATAATTAGCGGAAGTCAGGCCGACATTAAGAGTCAAACGGTCTGAACTTGCGTTAGCTCTACATTGAAAATAAAATAAAAAAGTAACATTTATTAAACTCTTTTTTTATCATTTTTATCAAATTGCATGAACCGGATTTAAAAATTAACTGTTGCCCAACCCTGGTAACCAGGCACGGGTCCGTACTGGTAACCAGACTTGGGCGAGCGTTATTATTCCAGACTTAAACCAAAACTCGGCCAACTCTGGTTTGCAAGCCTGGCCCAGAGTTGTATATTGTTCAGTGAACAGGCCCACTCAGTGAGCAATACGTCACTGTGGGCTCCCCAAATTTACGAGCCGCACCTGACAAGCGCTCGTTCCCGCAAAATTCACCCCGCTTGCGCAAACCGACTACTCGATCACGCCACATGAATCGAATTTTACTATTGGCTATCGATGTCGACATCAATAGAACGAATTTATTGATTAGTTGTTCGCTCCGCTGACATGCGCAGTCAGGCTTCTTCATGAAACTGACCAGCAAGAAGACGCATTATTATATATACTTCTAGTTTATCGCTATACAGTTACGCTTCGCCATTTTTTGTGCAATTTAGTCGCTTTGAGTTTAATAAACAAATTAACAATATTTATTGAGTTTAACCGCTTAAAATTAATTGTGATTAATTTTGTTCTATTTGTTTCAGTAAATTTAGTTTCCTGAGCAATAATTAACCGCTTTTTCAGTGCCAACGTTGTTGTCCACCACGTGTCAACCGGCTTCGCTTTCGCTAACACGCTGCATTTTATATATCCGCTTATTAGTAATTAATCCGCGATCATTACAATTAAATATAAGGTGTAAATGGTGTAAATAAATCAATAGTTTATATTGTGAATAATATTCCGCTTGTGTTTAAGTAAATTAATTGAGAAACCCAACCAACACCAGATCCATTGTTTCCCGCCTATCCGCTCACTTATTATATATAGTTGGGCCAGGGCTTGGGCCTGCCATTCCTTCCTACATGGGTATTACACTGATTTGTAATTTTACTGATTATTTGTTTTTTAATGTAATTGTAATTTCACAAAAAATTTTATCAGTGTTGAATCAAAAGAATAATTTTCCAACGAAGTAAATGATTTTGAAGAGTTTCAGAACTCTTGAGCCAAGGAAATTTTATTAGTTTTTCCTACTCAAATCAATAAGATAAAGTTCTTCATAACTATTTACTTGAGTCAAGTAATTTTTCCATTTCTGTGTATTATTATTCCTACAACTTATGTACTACAAGCTAGATAGTCAGATGGATTGGCAATAAAATCTAAAAGCTTAGAAAAAGGCAGTTGATTAAATAAAATGAAATCAGTGCTTTGATGTGCTCACCTAGAGTTGCTGGAAGCCACACTATTGTTAGAGCGAGATCTTCGGCTTTTAAGAGAATCACCACGGTTGACGATACCCTTTCCAGTTATACTGAAATGCCTTAACCTGTAGTATTCTTCTTCCACGCCCGTGTTCGGCATACTAGCGACTCTTGATCTTTGTTGGGGAAGACACAAGTAATTTGGACGTCCTGATGATCTGCTTCCGGGTGTCTTCACTGACTGTGATCTACTATGATGTGGACTTCCATATCTATAACAAACATTTAGTAAATGTATTTTTAATTATTATTATTAACTTTGAAGAATGGATCATTATTAAGGAGTTGTACGTAGTTAAAATTGAGAAAAAATCGATTTTTTTTAATTTTTGGAATGTGCATATATTTAAGTATATTCTTGGAAAATTTGAAGCTAATCCAATAAACTTTTTCGGAAATAAGACCTAAAAGTCTAGGACAATTTCCCCCGTGGCCAGAATTTACCACCAATATGAACTTAAATATAAGCGAGCACAACAGACCTACCACTCTACCCTCAACATTTAGAACTCTTTTCCTTGCTATCCAAGGAAACTTCAATAATTACGATGAGTATTATACTGATGGCTCGATCAATGCCAATCACTCTAGCTTCATTGTCATGACCAACACAAGCACTGTTAAGTCAAGCCGCATGCACAACATTTGCTCAACAAAGACATGTAAAGTAGCCGCTATAATCTATGCGTTGAACTCCATTATAAGTAAAAACGAAAAATCCAACAGCGTAATTCACTCAGACTCCTTATCAGCTCTCCTCGCAATGAAGAATCGATTCAATGTACATCCACTAATACAGCACATACACAAATTACTGAAAGAGATAGCAACACTTGACATCATCATCTCTTTCGCATGGATCCCGGCACACCAGTGTATTGTGGGAAACGAGTCAGCTGATAAAGCAGCGAAGGAAGCTATAACCCAGGAAATTTCTCCAAATCTCATAGCAATACACCTTCATGTCAAAGAACTGATTAAAACGAAGATCAAATCGCAATGGAACCATCAATGGATCAATCTTAAGAAGAACCAAACTTCATGAAGTACGAGAAACTGTTGACGTAACGTCACCAACGCTAAATAGATTCAACCAGACTACTATCACTAGACTACGAATAGGCCACACCGATCTCACGCATGTCCACCTAATCACCAAAAGCGAACCAGAAGCTTCCCGAGGTGTGAAGAAACAGTAACCATCAAACATCTCCTAAACGAGTCCAATAACATCAAACTAAAAAGATGCAAAGTGAGCCTCTCGAAAAACATAAGAGTCCTACTCAACAATCAAGAACAATGCATAAAGATAATTTCATTCCTAAAACACATTGAATTGTTGAACAAAATACAGCTTATGTCCTGAAATACTATAAGATGTAAATTAAATAAATGAATACCTGAATTCGTAAGGCTATGTCAGAGGGTTAGAAAGCAGGTAGAAAACTTTAAACGCGTTTTTCTCAAAACGGTATTCCCGGGAAAAAATTATCAGATCTGATCAGATATGAACAAGCAGGAGTCTTCAGGCATGTTCATGTCTGATCAGATCTGTTTATGTCTGACTCAATTGTTATGTCCAAAGTGGAGCAGAATTCGTGCCCTGACTATAATATACCAGAGTTTACGTTTTAACGTAGGGACTTTGCTAAATTATAAGCGAGGAAACACTTTCGGTCCACACTTTATTCGGACACAATTATAATTTATTTTGGTCCTGGTATTTTCCAACCACTAGACCGGGAACCCAAAAGTATTGTGAAAGGATATTGGTGTATTTTAAATAAGTTAATTTAAATCAAGTTAAGTTATATGAAAATATATTGAAATTATAAAAAAAAAACGTTGAGTTACAGAATTAAATGGTTACAAATGATAATAATTCTTACAAAAAGTAAATCGTTTACAAAAGTAAAATAGTAAAATTTACAATAAATTTTTTTAAGTATTTCTTTATATCAACCATCAAAATTTTATATGAGAACTACAATCGGTTTAAACGTACCTTGATTGTTACGTCGACACACATGGGTTTTTTTCTTTTATTAGAATGGTTAATTTTATTTAATTGTAATTGATTTTTAGGTATAATTTTATTTGAATTTTAATAAGAAGAAATTTGAAATATTATTACGATTCTACTTGACTTTATTAATGAAACTTTTATTAGAACACTGAATTTAATTTAAAATAAACTAGGTAGCTGCGTGAGAGAAACCCGGTCACTAGCTATTTGGGCGATCCGCACACTTCGAGGTCAGGATGACGAGAGAGAGTTCAGGCCAAGCTTCTTTTGGGTCTCGAATTTCCACCGTTTTCAAAATTATTATTTTGGGGGAAAACAGTATCCAATCAACTGTCTATTTCCTGAGACTTCTACCCTCTCTTCCGGGTTTCCCGAAGATGTTCTCTTGAACTCCCCTCTTTGGGCCCAAAGGGCACGATGTGCCTCTCTCTCTTACTCTTACACTATGTGTGTAAAAATGTATTGGTGTACACGCAAGCACATTTTCATGTACAGAAATACACAGTTCCCTTATTCAATTAAGTCCTTTATTTTACTATACTAATTTATTTATTAATAATTAATTTTATTTAACATTTAATTATTTCCTATTGTTTAAATATTATTAAGTAATTTATTTATTTATTTATTAATATAATAATTGTTTATAGTTAGTTATTACCTTTCCTAATTATTTAAGTAATTGGTTATCTTGAATTAATTTTATTTAACATTTGTTTTTTTTTTTATTTTTTTATTTATTTAAAGTCGCATAAACTACTAAGGTCATGAGCGACTTACTATTAACATGAGTAGAACTTTTAAGATTGGAACTCGTTTTTAAACTTTTTTTTAGGCTCAGCAGAGTAATACACTTAAATATTGAAAATATTCATTGGTGTACGCCGGACTCGAACCCGGTCCAATGCATTTTGAAAAGCAAGGGCCGGAACCGATAGGCTACTGCGCGCCTAAAATTATTTAACATTTAATTATTTCCTATTGTTTAAATATTATTAAGTAATTTATTCATTTATTTATTAATATTAAAATTGTTTAAAGGTTAGTTGTTATTTTTCCTAATTATTTATTAATAGTTATTTATTTAATTATTAATTTCAATTCAATTCAATTAATAAATTCAATATTAGGTAGAATAAAATTAATTACGCTGGCACGATGACGAGTCAATTATTTATTCAGTAACGAGCGAGGTCGAATAGCATTCGTAAATTCAATTCAACAAAAAAAACTTAACCAAAAGAACGAATAGGATCAATGAAAATTGTTATAATTATTATTGTCTTTTATAGGATCCAATTATTCGAAAAACTTCAAAATTAATAAAAATAATACAAAAATAAACTCGATACAAAAATGTGTAAGTACGTTGCGACGTTAATTCGCCGGAATTAACTAAAATTCACCCAAGAAATGTTTGAATTCCTCTAACAAGTTCGATCGCAGAATAAGCCAAATTTATAGGTCAAAATCGGCCGTAGTATTCGCAATAACAAAAAAAAATCTTAATGAATAAAGAAAATTAATTAACAAAAATTATGTTTAAACTATCCAACGTTCGAAATTGATCAATCGCAAAATTCAATTTTAAAAAAAAATTGACGTCGAAGTTAATTACTACAAAATGAAATTAATGTACGTTTAATTATTTAACAAAACAGCAAAATAATACGTTTATTTTGCCAAAGTCGCAAGTTGACAAACAAAAAAAATAATTCGCTCGGATCAAACAAAAATTAAATCGAATTAATTAAAACAAAAAAAATGATCGTATTTTGCCGATGTCGATTATCAGCAAATTTGCGAATTCCTGACAATAATTTATTTAGCAAAAGAAAGAAATTTTTTATTTTATTTCGACGGCTTCGATTATCAGTAAAATTAAATGAATAGTTCACTGAATATTTATTTAACAAAAAACTATCTTATATCGCCTGTTCGAGTGTTAATAAAATTAATAAAAAAAATGTATTAGACAGTAATTAAAAAAAATTATTTTAGATCGACTGTTCGATTATTAGTACTAATTAATAAATAATTACTGATCATTTATTGCAACGGGGTCGTTGTTACCCGCCGAGTGATTCGCGGGAACAAAGCTCGAGGTACGACAATTTTTCAAAATACAGTCCAATCTCAAACAACGACACACAATATCATTAACAACTTATTATAATATAATTTGGCACCGGATGCCTGGCTGACGTCACCCGAACTGCGTTGTTAATTTTCAAAAATTAATTAAATTCACTTTTTAATTTCGTGATCGTAAATAAATCGTCAATTAATTGAACGTAAGAATCACAGAAAGTTATTCGACTTGAACAAAAAAATTGTTGCTTTTATCGGCACTAATTCGAATGATTCACAGTCGCGATGAAGTCACCCAGGTAGTATAACAATTGCGACCGCACTTACCCGCTCAGTCGACCTCTGAAGTGGCTACTCGGTTCAAAAATCCCCGTGTCGTTGATCCTGATGGCGACGGTGATCCTCGGCGACGGCGTTGTCCACGAAATTGCCAAATGGAAATGACCAGGAAGCCGGTGTGGTGATCCTCGGTACGAATTAAATATCTCTCAACAACGCGTGTCGAATTACAATAATTATTCGACAACGCAATAACGACAAAAACGATCGTGCTTTCGATGTATTATTTGCGAACAATTAAATAAATTCAATTAATAATAAGAAAAATATTCGTTTAACTGCGAAGGTACGAATTATAGCGTTTTTATAAAAAAACTTCCAATGATATTTTATCAAAAAAAACTAACTCGATGCACGTGGCTTGGCGGTTGTCCGGGGTAACAACCTGTTGTTGCTTTTTCGTTCTACCCCTCATCAGCATGTGTCGTTCTCTCGAGCGCAGCTAATAACATGCGCGTCCAATCGGCCGTCGTACGATAAATTTCCGGGATCGATGATTGGTCGATTCCCGAGTTTGGTTCGAATTTCGGCGTCCAGGTGGAGCCGTGATACTTTCCCGTCGTTTCATTTTCCAGTCGTTCGTGGATTCCGTTTTCATGACGTGCTCGTCCCTCGATGCTCCTCCCAGATGTCTCCTCGGTCGTTGGTATCGACTGAATGCGGGTTCGCCCGATCGCTTTTCTCATTCATACCATCTCAGTCATACCATACCCGATACATCGAAATCGAGTCGGACACATTCATTCGTAGTTTTAATTTTTGGCGCGGTTCGGCTTCAAAATTTACCTCGAGCTTTGCGTTACGGTCGGCACCACTTGGGGCGACACAGTCACGTCGAATCTCCGCGATCCATCAGGTTGACCAACTCGAAGCTACATAATGCTCAAAATAAACAAAAATTTGAAATCTATAGTTAAAATCTGACATGAGAATTTTCCCATGTCACAATATATATATATTTAAATTTTTTGATTTATATCCATAGTTTAGTGATGTGGATTTGTTTATTTAAAATATTAAAATACGTTATTGTACAACACTCCAAATCAGAATAAGTAAAAATTTTCCAAGAATAAGGATTATCAACAATAACATTAAATGACTGTGTATGTTCGTTAAAATAGCAATCATGTAAGTTTTGAGATATTAAAAAAATTTCTTCAATGTTGACTATTATTATTTTTACACGCTTTATATTAGCTTCACTTGTATGTATGTTTGTATGTTTGTAACAGACTTCTTTGGGCGCGATTTTGACGCACTTTAAACGGCCAGATTTCGTTCAAACTTTGTAGATTTATCGAGGACCGATGACAATACACTAATTTGATAAAATTATTCCATTTCTCAATTTGCAAAATAAAATTTTTGTTACTTTATATAATTTTTATCCATAGTCGATAAGACAAAAATTTTAATTTTAATTTTTTTTAAAATTTCTCTATAATCGATAAAGCAAGAATTTTAATTTCCAACCATTATTTTTAGTCGATTTATATAATGTTAACAAATTTTCAAACATCAAAGAGAATTTTTAATTTAACAAAACAAATAATAGTTTAGAAAAAACTAAAGAATCACGCTTTTATAAATAAACCAAACTAAAAAATAGAAAATAAGTTTTAATAAATTCAAATTAAGAATAGTGTTAAAAATTTCAAAAAATATAGATTAATAATAGTGTGAATAAAATAAAAATTATTTCATTTTAAAAAAAGCGTGGGGTGCATGGTGTCAATAGTTATAAATATTTTATTAAAAGATATGAGTAGAATAATTATCATTTTGATAATATCTTAAAAAGCACCCCTTGCTTTTTTTAAAATGAAATAATTTTTATTTTATTCACACTATTACTTATGTTAATTATATAAAATTGTGGTTCATTTTCAGTTGGCTTCATTAAAATTGAATTATTTGTAACTCTCTTGTTCTCAAATTTTATCACTATCACTATCACTATCACTATCACCGAGTCGATCAACTGCACTCATATTTTATTTAACTTCTCTACAACCTGTTACACACAAATATTCACAGTTCCAATAAACGTTTAAAAAAAATCAATTAAAAAAAAATTTATCGATAAATTATATATACATTATATTATAGATAATTTAATATGACATTAAAGTTAGCAGTCTCTTTTTTTATAAATAAATTTGCATTTTTATTTTTTTAATTTTTCAAATGTCAATTTTTTTTTCGCATTTTCTTTGACATAATTTATTTATTGAAAAAATTATTAAAATTATAAAATATCTTCTAAATCAATTTTCATTAATTAATCTTTTTTAAGTAAGACTTATTAAAATATAATTAATTAAAATTTATACTTACATCAATGTCAGCAGAAGAAATAGTGAACTTTGAGGTTATGTTTACAAACACCGTTGGATTGCGGTAAATTATTTAAACGTATGGAAATAAGACTGCAGTGCTCGACATTTTCAAAGAAAAATTTTTAATTTTTTCAGCGGGAATTTAAAAATGCATCATACCACTAGCTCTGATGGTAATGTTTATCATCATGATTGTAGAATTTTAATCAACATGATTTTAGCGGTTAACATATATGATGATTAAGTTTACGATCTTTAAGTTACCAGCCAGAAAGATCTGATGAAAACTCGATTTTTGCAAAACGGGATGAAAACAATAACTTCCCGATTTTTGAAAATCTGAGATTTTTAGCGGGAAGTTAAAAAATAAACTCGATACAAAAATATTTAAATACGTTGCGACGTTAATTCGCCGGAAATAACTAAAATTTACCCAAGAAATTTTTGAATTCCTCTAACAAGTTCGATCACAAAATAAACCAAATTTATAGGTCAAAATCGGCAGTAGTATTCGCAATAACACAAAAAAAAATTTTTATAATAAAAAAAATTAATTAACAAAATTATGTTTAAACTATTCAACGTTCGAAATTGATCAATCGCAGAATTCAATCTTAACAAAAAATTGACGTCGAATTTAATTACTACAAAAATTAAATTAATGTACGTTTAATTATTTGACAAAACAGCAAAACAATAAGTTTAGTCAGTCCAAGTCGCAAGTTGAAATCAAAAAAAATTCGATCGGATCAAACAAAAATTAAATCGAATTAATTAAAACAAAAACTATCGTATTTTGCCGATGTCGATCATCAGCAAATTTGCGAATTCATGACAATAATTTATTTAACAAAAAAAATTATTTGTAGCACCGGGTTCGATTTATCAGTCAAATTGCGAAATTATTAAATTAGTGATTTAACAACAACAAAATTAGATTATTTCGCCTGTTCGTTTATCAGTAAAATTAATAAAAAAAATTACTAAATAGTAATTTAACAAAAAAAAAATTATTTTAGATCGCCTATTCGATTATTTGTAGTAATTAATAAATAATTACTAATCAGTTATTGCGATGGGGTCGTTGTTACCGGCCGAGTGATTCGCGGGAACAAAGCTCGAGGTACGACAAAATTTTCAAAATACATTCCAATCTCAAAACAACGACACACAATATCATTAACCACTTATTATAATATAATATGGCACCGGATGCCTGGCTGACGTCACAAGAACTGCGTTATTATTTTTCAAAAATTAATTAAATTCAATTTCTAATTTCGTGATCGTAAATAAATCATCAATTAATTAAACGTAATAATCACAGAAAATTATTTCGACTAGTAAAAAAAAATATGTTGCTTTTATCGGCAATAATTCAAATGATTCACAGTCGCGATGAAGTCACCCAGGTAGAATAACAACTGCGACCGCACTTACCCGCTCAGTCGACCTCTGAAATGGCTCCTCAATTAGAAAAAATCCCCGTGTCGTCGACCCTGATGGCGGCGGTGATTCTTGGCGACGGCGTTGTCCACGAAATTGCCAAATGGAATGACTAGGAAGCCGGTGTGGTGATCCTTGATACGACAACTCTCTCACAACAATGCGTGTCGAATTACAACAATTATTCGACAACGCAATAACGACAAACTAAACGTTTTTCAATTCTTGTAATTGCGAACAATTAATGCAAGTTTCGATTAAAAAAAAATAAAGAATATTCGGTTTTAAATGTGAACGGTACGAATTATAGCGTATAATCAAACTTTTCAATGATATTTTTTCAGAAAAAATTAACTTCGATGCACGTGGCTTGGCGGTTGTCCGGGGTAACAACTTGTTGTTGCTTTTTCGTTTTACCCCTCATCAGCATGTGTCGTTCTCTCGAGCGCAGCTAATAACATGCGCGTCCAATCGGCCGTCGTACGATAAATTTCCGGGATCGATGATTGGTCGATTCCCGAGTTTGGTTCGAATTTCGGCGTCCAGGTGGAGCCGTGATACTCTCCCGTCGTTTCATTTTCCAGTCGTTCGTGGATTCCGTTTTCATGACGTGCTCGTTCCTCGATGCTCCTCCCAGATGTCTCCTCGGTCGTTGGTATCGACTGAATGCGGGTTCGCCCGATCGCTTTTCTCATTCATACCATCTCAGTCATACTATACCCGATACATCGAAATCGAGTCGGACACATTCATTCGTAGTTTTAATTTTTGGCGCGGTTCGTCTTAATTTGCGCTGCACTTAAGACGAGTTCAGACTCGGTTCAACCGGCAGGCCACGTATTAGTTTTAATAATTTAGAGAACCGGAATCTCAAAGTCTTAATTTGCCCTGCACTTAGGCGAGAGTTCGGTCAATAAGTAACTAAAGATCTTTTAAAGCTAAATTTGCGCACTTTACCCTACGGGGGACTGGAGGACGTTAGCTCAAATAAATAAAATTCATTAATGTTAAATTCGATCTGATAAAAATTACGAAAGTGTAGAAGTTTTGGTGTTTATTAAATAAATCTTGAAAAGTGAAATCTGTTTTAAATAAATTCATTTTACAAAATAAGAAGCCCGTAATATAAGCAGCCCAAATCCATCCTACTCCATCCGCTGCGAGAACCAACCAAAGGGCCCAATCAAGGAACAGGCGCTAACAGCTGCCCTTAAACCACGGATCTGACCATCACTAAAGTTCCTGCAGAGAGTAAGTACATCCACTCATATAAATATCCGTCAGTCTCAAACGAAGGCGTGGTAAGTTCATATTTCGAAAACGTCCCACATAAATAATTAAAACAACGGAATTAAAACCTCCGTTGCGTATTCTTTAAACTGTTAGTCCAAACCTCCACCGTTTACGCTACCGCTCTAAAAACGCCCTTGGACATAACACACATATAAAGTTGTTAGATAGTTTGTTCTAGAAATTTTGTATTTATAAAATATTTTTACATTCTTAATTTCTAAATTGAATTTTTACCGCGCAAAATTAAGAATTCATTAATGAATAAATTAATGCAGGCAAGGCTATAGTCATATGATAGGTTGTTTGTTCGTTAATTTTGATAATCAAATCCTAATAAACAAATTGAAATTCTGTTTCTCTCATAGCAGCTAGTAGCATTAAAAAACTTAACGTGACTGATCCGCGTAAACTCCTCGGTTTAAAGCGATTAACTAACGTATTAATAGGAATTTAAAATTTTTATTTATATATAGTAAAAATTTTAACATTTGTAAATCAAAAAAGTTGTTGATTAGGATTTAATACTCTAATACACATTAATTTAATAATAACAATAATTCATGTAGTAATAATATTAATAATTAGGGCCAGGGACTTCGTATGGAAGGGGTATCGCACGAGCATCAACTGTTTCTGGCCATATTAATAATGATATTTTTAACATCAATATGGTATAACCAATATAATTAATTTCAGTCTTATAATTATTATTATTAGTGTTATTGTTATTTTGATATTGTAAGTAAATGACACAATACACCAAGTGCATAATTGTAAGACTTTTCACCTAAAGATTACAATTATTTGAAACGTACTTGATTGAATAACAATGCCACCTATCGGCAACATCCACAAAATCATAGAATGTGTACACTATCCAATGAGAGATGCCTAGATCTTGAACTGCTGACTTGCAGGAAAATAGTGAAACTTAAACAATGTTTAGCCTGTTGTGCATGTAGTCTAGTTGATGAATAAAATTTAATATGAAAAATAGGTTTAAAACCATACACATATAAAGTTGTTTGATAGTTTGTTCTAGAAATTTTGTAATTTTTTTTTTTTTTTTATTTTATATATTAAATTAACAAGAAAATCTATGTTTCTAGTTATAAAAGTGATGGTTTGGAACTCTAAAATTGTTTACAACTTTCAGCAAAATTTTAAAATTAAGTTGTACTTATAAAAAACAATGTGTATTATTACTTAATAATTTTTTTCCAATAATAATGAATATTAAAAAAAAAAAAAAGTTTATAAAAATATCAAAAGTTGTAAAAAAATTATTAAATTAAACTATTTTTAATCTTCATCATTATCCGTTGAATTCTTTTTTTTCTATAATAAAAAAGTTTGTAAAATTAATTTTTTTTAAACCAAAATTACAACTCTTTAACGGATACTTACATTTGTTTCTTCACTTTTTTTTTCGCTTCTCAATCTACCACATTTATTATTGATCGCTGTACCAAAAGGACCTTCTTTAAAATCACCGTGACGATTCTTGACTGCTTCTGTAATGTATATGTTATTATTATTGTAGTATTGATAAATTTAAAAATTAAGTATCAATTTTTAATTCTTAATTAAAGCATAATTTTTTCAATATTTCTTACTAACAATGTTATTTAACTAATTAAAACTGTTTATCAAAATAATAATTTTAAATAAACTAGACTCTATGCTATTTGTTAGAAACATAATTTAAAAATGAAAGCCTTAAAATACATTACATTTTGCAGTTGTCTTAATTGAAAATATGTTAATATTTGTCATTGTCTGTGACATGTAAATAGTTCAAAATTTTTAAATTCTCTTGTGAACTAAAAATTAATTTTATATTTTTATTAAAATTATTAGAATTAAAAAATAATTTTTTTATTCACATTGCATTAAAAGATGTGTCAAATTATAAATACATATTAAATAATTGTGTTACCTTTAATAACTTCAATAATATTTGAATCAAGAGCTTCGTACAACTGAGCCTTTTTTTCGGTATTCTTAGATTTACCGCCTTTGTAATTACTTTTTATTAATGTTTCAGTGGAAAAAGTTGATACAAGGAGTGATGTTGTCATCGAAGTAAATGTACTCTTGCTTTTTGCTGCGTTCCACTGTTCTTGAGTGATAAAGACATTGGATCCTTTATGACCAAGTTCTTTCTGCATTAATATTTAATTGAAATTAATTCCATCACATCAAATCAATTATTGTTAAAAAGTATTTGTACGGCAAAAAAAAAATATTAACATCAACTTATGTCCATACGAACCATTTTTGTACGATCGTTTTTAGTAGTTTTTACATCACTTGTTGAAGTAGAAGGCTTCAAAGAGCTCAGGTTTTTAGCTTCTTTTTTCAAGTTCATCATTACTAAAGATAATGCTGTAAAAAAATGTATTATTCGTAATCTAATATAATTACTTGTTAATTATTATTATTACCTTTATCGAGATGTTCTTGGGTAACATATTGACCAGGAGCACTACTTGGTGTTGTTTTAGTTGAATCTTGATCACTTACAGTGGGTGGGCCATCAATAGAATTTTGCTATTATTGAATTATAAGAAATTAAGTAAGATACCAGTTTTTCAATATCGGATTAATTTGAATATAAAGTCATTAATTATAAAATAAATTGATAAAATTTAACACAATAATTATGTGAATTTATGTAGGTTAAATATCAAGTGTATTTCTATATTATTATAGGACACTTACAGTGTTAGAATGAGTCTGGGATCTCGAGGAGTTAACATTTACTTCAGTCACTATCTGAACATCACTTGAGAATCGTAATTTTTTCTTGACACTTTGATCAGTATAATTATCTTTCTCTAGAATTTCAAGTTCATTTTCAGATACATTATCTTTATCTGCCTTGTCATCTTTAGATGCATCAGCTGGACTTGAATTTAATTTGATGGTAGGCCCGGGAGACAAGACTCCCTCAAGAGCATCAAGTTTCTTTTCTAACATTTTTATAGATCCTAAAATAAATAAATATTATTTACTGGAAATTTCCATGTGTAAAAAAGTATCTTATAGTAATTAATAAATTAACTAGTACAAAAATTCTTACTTGAAACTTCAAGAACTATCGCGTGGTAACAATTGCAGCCACCGAGTGGTTCCTTTTTTGTATCACGCCACTCGACGACGTACACGGTTTTAGGATCATGATTTTCATCTAAAAAACTGTCAACACTAAAATCTTTTATGTGACATACGTCTATCCCAGGTGTCATTTTTTTATTATCTTCACCACCGACCCATTTTACTAGGGCCCACCATTTTTTACTAAACAATAATTGAATTTTTAAATTACCTTATAGAGTCAATGCGATAATTTATTTAAAAAAATTAAACTAAACAAGGTCATTATTAGTTAAAATTATTGTATATATATATATATATATATATATATATATATATATATATATATATATATATATATATATATATATATATATATATATATATATATTATTAGTTCGAACCAATTGTGAGGTTATGCCTTTATTTTTTGTTATATTTACAGTTGTCACCTAAAACATTAAATAGTAATTGTTGTTTTTTTTTTACCTTTCTCTGCTTTCCATTAGTTATAAAATGAAGTATGTGTAAATAATAAAAATTATTTCATTAGTTTAATGTCGTCCAATGTTATAATCAAGCAGCAACTACTGGAATTCAATACGAAACGTTTACATCGTTTAGGCCGCCATTTTGGTTTGCAGTTTGGCGGTAAACTAATGTTCTAAAAAAAAATAAAAAAATTAATAAACATATTCATAATTTTTATTTTGTTACAGAAATTTAATTAATAATTTAATTTTTTTTTAATATTTAAGTTAAATTTGTTTATATTAATTTAGCTTATCACTATATCAGGTTGTAGTTGGTACTTATTGCCAACTGTCTTACTCACAAAACTTCCGCTTTATCGACCTAGTCTATCAATTTTTTTTTTTTAGCACTTATAATTCCTAAATTTTCTCATTTATTCAGAAACTTTTTTTTTGTTGCAAAATGCCTCTTATATTTTTATTTAGCTTGAGATTTTTATTTTTAGTCAATGAAATACAATTTAGAATCTAGGTATTACTTTATGTATTAATTCATTGAATGTTGAAGTTAGTGGTATTTTGTGGAAGGGTTTCAGTTTAATAATGTTTCATACTACTAATCTACTGCGATACATTGTCATTATTTTTAATTTTGTTTATTCAAAGATTTGGTTAATATTTTACGTTAATAATTCAAACTTGTTGGGATGAATGCAAGCAATACGAAGTTGATTAGTGAAATCATTTATAATTGTTACTTTTCGTTGAATCGTTTTTGCATTGATTGCCCCTAAAGGTTGATGCGTATTTTCGCTTTTTGTAAATATGATATGTTGCAACTGTACATCTGGAAAAAATGTATTTTTACACTTCTGAAAATACTTTCCCAGGGCAAAACATTCTTTTTTTCCTTGTAACTCAACAATTATAAAAATATCGATCTCAAAAATTTTTTTATTTGACAGTAATACTGTAAAATTATTCCGCTTCCGAACTTTCGTGTATGCTTGACTATGTATGACTTCATTATTAATAATTATCCTCTTAAAATATCGAACTTCAGGGTCATTATCGATATGAATATTAAGTCGTCTGAATGCTAAATTGTGATCATCTGCTACAATTTCCGTTACTCCTTTTCCTATTACTTTAATTTCGTTGATCTTCATCATGTTGTTTGTATATTTTCTTTTATTGATCATATTTTTCAAAAATTTTCGTTGACGTAAAATTAACTCATGTTCATAACACTCTTCTAACTTGTTTAATGTAATTATGCATCGAAGGGATTCCAGAATTTGAAGTTCAGCTGAATTTGAGCTTTTGACCAATTTTTTCAGCAATTGATGGAAATTTTCGTAACAAAATGCACTGTGAGTCCATAACGGACCCCAGTTCAACTCACTTTCTGGCAAATGTGTCAAAAGATGAGCATTAAATGAAACGTGTTCAAGTCCATAAAGTACTTCAATATCTTTGACAAATTTGAAGATACATTATTTTGCATAATATACCTCGGTTTTTAAGATAGAAGTTTTAAGGAGTATTGATATTGCTTCAACCAGAAGACTCCAATGAAGTAAATATCTGCGTGGTAGATATTCTTTCAAGGTTGGTAAGCTATAAAACAATAGCCATATAACCAATTCGTGTGCTTTGAGGTGTAACCTTTCAGAAAGTTTTCGCGGAGTTCTCGAGTTGGTACTTATTGCCAACTGTCTTACTCACAAAACTTCCGCTTTATCGACCTAGTCTATCAATTTTTTTTTTTTAAGTACTGTTGAGACTTAACCATACTTTCAGTTTGCCAGTAATTAATATTTTCGCAGTTATTACTGAGTTATTAATTCATTTTGTGATTGTAATAAATTTAATATTGTGTTTTAATCATGGAACGAAAAAAACGAGGTCGGTACAAACGTTACCTCGCGTCTGGAAGTTCTACACCTGTTCCAAAGCGAACTGTGAACTATTGGAAATTAAAGGAAATAAAATCATCTATGTCACATTCTGATTCGTAAGTACTCATTTTAATTCGATGATGGAATTGTGTTTAATCCACCATGTTTCTATTGTTCACTAAATTTTTTAATTATTTTTTTTTTATTTATCGTAGCGAGTCAAGTGTCCAATTGAGTGATGATTCTGAGCCTGAGCTACCAGATCATGGCGTTCTAGTAGGTTCTTTTATTTAAATAATTTATTTTCAAATTTTATAAGATTTCCATGACTAATAACTAAGGTACTTTATTACTACAATGTATGATCAGAGGGGATATAATCCCATGATTTTATAAATTAATAAACAAATAAATAAATTCTGTCGTTTACAAAACATTAATTCTCATTTCCAAAGACACTGATGTTAAGCCCTAAACAAAAATTTTTAGAATTTTATGGCAATGGAATTATTATAAAAAATATCCAATAAAAAAATTCTACTGAAAATTTAAAAAAATCGTTATTGAAATGTTTTAAAACAATTTTTTTATTATAATTGATCTGTTACTAAGAATTTGAATGATTGATAGGTGTCAGCTAACTTTCGTGTCATCATTTTCATATATTTCGAATTTTTTTCAGGCTCACCTTAACCGTTCAGATGGAGCATCTGCATCTGTTCCCCATGCAGAAGGTTATCACAGTGTAGTTGATGTTTGTTCTTTTAGACAGCTGTATAATTCGAGTGATGAGTATTCTCGATCTGAAAATTCTAGCGGAAGTGATATGAAACTTTCTGATGATTTCGGAGATAGTGATGAGAATTCGGATCATTCAATTCAAGAGGAAGTGAACAACGAGTCTGCAATAAATCTAAATTATAACCAAGAAATATGTGTTATTGAGAATAATCAACATCCGAATAATATCAGTTATCCAAAAAAGATTTTGTTAAGAACGTTGCTCATTCTTTCTTTAAAAATTAAAAAAAATCTAGATAACGATACTATCCAGTATATAACCGAATTAGTAGATTCTGTAGCAGAAAAGCCTCAACATTTTACATCATTGTATCATTTCAAGAACATAATTCACAGTTTCTCATTTCCTTTTGAAACACACCATTTATGTCCGACTTGTGGCGTATATATTGGACTAGAAGTTATAAATACTAATGAATCAACTTTGAAATGTGAACCTTGCAATGTTGATGTTGTGTTGAAGGATAACAGACAGTTAGGAAATATTTTTTTATACTGTCCTTTATCTGAACAGCTGCAAGAATTTTGCACTCGCCACCATGAAAATTTGACATACCCAATGAATCGTAAAAAACAATGTGATTATGCAATCGAAGACATAATGGATGGAAAATTATATAACCTTTCTTCTTCAGATGAAGACTCACTATCTTTAGATTTTAGTGTCGATGGTACACCTTTATTTAAAAGTTCACAAACCTCTATCACTCCAGTGTTATGTACTATCAATGAGCTACATCCTCGAGAGCGAAAACAACATATAATGTTAGCTTGCATTTTTCTGGGACACAAAAAACCAAATATGAATCAATATTTAAAACCTTTTGTAGAAGAATCGAAGAAATTAGCTACTGAAGGAGTATGCTACTCAATAGAAGGAAGAGAGCATAAGAAAAAAATTAAAATTTTGGTTGGAGTGTGTGACTCTGTCGAAAGACCGAACTTGAGATGTTCTAAGACATTCCGGGGAGAGTATGGTTGTGGACTTTGCAAACATAAAGGGGAAGAAGTTGAAAAAGGCGCTGGTCACGTCCGAGTCTTTCCAATAGATAAAAACGGAAATGCTTTTGGTCAAGGCTTACGTTTAAATTCTGAAACAGAAACGCATGCAAAAAATCGCACGATGGGCATGAAGGATCGTTCAGTATTATTTGATGTACCGAATTTCGATATAATAAATAATCTTGCTGTCGATTGGATGCATTGCGTTGCACTGGGTATATGTCGACAGTTTTTAAAATTATGGTTGGATTCACAGTATCATGAGAAACCATACTATCTTGGTGCTGTAATAAATGATATCGATCATTTTTTGACATCAATTAAACCATCATTGGATATCTCGAGAACTCCGCGAAAACTTTCTGAAAGGTTACACCTCAAAGCACACGAATTGGTTATATGGCTATTGTTTTATAGCTTACCAACCTTGAAAGAATATCTACCACGCAGATATTTACTTCATTGGAGTCTTCTGGTTGAAGCAATATCAATACTCCTTAAAACTTCTATCTTAAAAACCGAGGTATATTATGCAAAACAATGTATCTTCAAATTTGTCAAAGATATTGAAGTACTTTATGGACTTGAACACGTTTCATTTAATGCTCATCTTTTGACACATTTGCCAGAAAGTGTGTTGAACTGGGGTCCGTTATGGACTCACAGTGCATTTTGTTACGAGAATTTCCACCAAGTGTTGAAAAAATTAGTAAAAAGCTCAAATTCAGCTGAACTTCAAATTCTGGAATCCCTTCGATGCATAATTACATTAAACAAGTTAGAAGAGTGTTATGAACATGAGTTAATTTTACGTCAACGAAAATTTTTGAAAAATATGATCAATAAAAGAAAATATACAAACAACATGATGAAGATCAACGAAATTAAAGTAATAGGAAAAGGAGTAACGGAAATTGTAGCAGATGATCACAATTTAGCATTCAGACGACTTAATATTCATATCGATAATGACCCTGAAGTTCGATATTTTAAGAGGATAATTATTAATAATGAAGTCATACATAGTCAAGCATACACGAAAGTTCGGAAGCGGAATAATTTTACAGTATTACTGTCAAATAAAAAAATTTTTGAGATCGATATTTTTATAATTGTTGAGTTACAAGGAAAAAAAGAATGTTTTGCCCTGGGAAAGTATTTTCAGAAGTGTAAAAATACATTTTTTCCAGATGTACAGTTGCAACATATCATATTTACAAAAAGCGAAAATACGCATCAACCTTTAGGGGCAATCAATGCAAAAACGATTCAACGAAAAGTAACAATTATAAATGATTTCACTAATCAACTTCGTATTGCTTGCATTCATCCCAACAAGTTTGAATTATTAACGTAAAATATTAACCAAATCTTTGAATAAACAAAATTAAAAATAATGACAATGTATCGCAGTAGATTAGTAGTATGAAACATTATTAAACTGAAACCCTTCCACAAAATACCACTAACTTCAACATTCAATGAATTAATACATAAAGTAATACCTAGATTCTAAATTGTATTTCATTGACTAAAAATAAAAATCTCAAGCTAAATAAAAATATAAGAGGCATTTTGCAACAAAAAAAAAGTTTCTGAATAAATGAGAAAATTTAGGAATTATAAGTGCTAAAAAAAAAAAATTGATAGACTAGGTCGATAAAGCGGAAGTTTTGTGAGTAAGACAGTTGGCAATAAGTACCAACTACAACCTGATATAGTGATAAGCTAAATTAATATAAACAAATTTAACTTAAATATTAAAAAAAAATTAAATTATTAATTAAATTTCTGTAACAAAATAAAAATTATGAATATGTTTATTAATTTTTTTATTTTTTTTTAGAACATTAGTTTACCGCCAAACTGCAAACCAAAATGGCGGCCTAAACGATGTAAACGTTTCGTATTGAATTCCAGTAGTTGCTGCTTGATTATAACATTGGACGACATTAAACTAATGAAATAATTTTTATTATTTACACATACTTCATTTTATAACTAATGGAAAGCAGAGAAAGGTAAAAAAAAAACAACAATTACTATTTAATGTTTTAGGTGACAACTGTAAATATAACAAAAAATAAAGGCATAACCTCACAATTGGTTCGAACTAATAATATATATATATATATATATATATATATATATATATATATATATATATATATATATATATATATATATATATATATATATATATATACAATAATTTTAACTAATAATGACCTTGTTTAGTTTAATTTTTTTAAATAAATTATCGCATTGACTCTATAAGGTAATTTAAAAATTCAATTATTGTTTAGTAAAAAATGGTGGGCCCTAGTAAAATGGGTCGGTGGTGAAGATAATAAAAAAATGACACCTGGGATAGACGTATGTCACATAAAAGATTTTAGTGTTGACAGTTTTTTAGATGAAAATCATGATCCTAAAACCGTGTACGTCGTCGAGTGGCGTGATACAAAAAAGGAACCACTCGGTGGCTGCAATTGTTACCACGCGATAGTTCTTGAAGTTTCAAGTAAGAATTTTTGTACTAGTTAATTTATTAATTACTATAAGATACTTTTTTACACATGGAAATTTCCAGTAAATAATATTTATTTATTTTAGGATCTATAAAAATGTTAGAAAAGAAACTTGATGCTCTTGAGGGAGTCTTGTCTCCCGGGCCTACCATCAAATTAAATTCAAGTCCAGCTGATGCATCTAAAGATGACAAGGCAGATAAAGATAATGTATCTGAAAATGAACTTGAAATTCTAGAGAAAGATAATTATACTGATCAAAGTGTCAAGAAAAAATTACGATTCTCAAGTGATGTTCAGATAGTGACTGAAGTAAATGTTAACTCCTCGAGATCCCAGACTCATTCTAACACTGTAAGTGTCCTATAATAATATAGAAATACACTTGATATTTAACCTACATAAATTCACATAATTATTGTGTTAAATTTTATCAATTTATTTTATAATTAATGACTTTATATTCAAATTAATCCGATATTGAAAAACTGGTATCTTACTTAATTTCTTATAATTCAATAATAGCAAAATTCTATTGATGGCCCACCCACTGTAAGTGATCAAGATTCAACTAAAACAACACCAAGTAGTGCTCCTGGTCAATATGTTACCCAAGAACATCTCGATAAAGGTAATAATAATAATTAACAAGTAATTATATTAGATTACGAATAATACATTTTTTTACAGCATTATCTTTAGTAATGATGAACTTGAAAAAAGAAGCTAAAAACCTGAGCTCTTTGAAGCCTTCTACTTCAACAAGTGATGTAAAAACTACTAAAAACGATCGTACAAAAATGGTTCGTATGTACATAAGTTGATGTTAATATTTTTTTTTTGCCGTACAAATACTTTTTAACAATAATTGATTTGATGTGATGGAATTAATTTCAATTAAATATTAATGCAGAAAGAACTTGGTCATAAAGGATCCAATGTCTTTATCACTCAAGAACAGTGGAACGCAGCAAAAAGCAAGAGTACATTTACTTCGATGACAACATCACTCCTTGTATCAACTTTTTCCACTGAAACATTAATAAAAAGTAATTACAAAGGCGGTAAATCTAAGAATACCGAAAAAAAGGCTCAGTTGTACGAAGCTCTTGATTCAAATATTATTGAAGTTATTAAAGGTAACACAATTATTTAATATGTATTTATAATTTGACACATCTTTTAATGCAATGTGAATAAAAAAATTATTTTTTAATTCTAATAATTTTAATAAAAATATAAAATTAATTTTTAGTTCACAAGAGAATTTAAAAATTTTGAACTATTTACATGTCACAGACAATGACAAATATTAACATATTTTCAATTAAGACAACTGCAAAATGTAATGTATTTTAAGGCTTTCATTTTTAAATTATGTTTCTAACAAATAGCATAGAGTCTAGTTTATTTAAAATTATTATTTTGATAAACAGTTTTAATTAGTTAAATAACATTGTTAGTAAGAAATATTGAAAAAATTATGCTTTAATTAAGAATTAAAAATTGATACTTAATTTTTAAATTTATCAATACTACAATAATAATAACATATACATTACAGAAGCAGTCAAGAAGCGTCACGGTGATTTTAAAGAAGGTCCTTTTGGTACAGCGATCAATAATAAATGTGGTAGATTGAGAAGCGAAAAAAAAAGTGAAGAAACAAATGTAAGTATCCGTTAAAGAGTTGTAATTTTGGTTTAAAAAAAATTAATTTTACAAACTTTTTTATTATAGAAAAAAAAGAATTCAACGGATAATGATGAAGATTAAAAATAGTTTAATTTAATAATTTTTTTACAACTTTTGATATTTTTATAAACTTTTTTTTTTTTTTAATATTCATTATTATTGGAAAAAAATTATTAAGTAATAATACACATTGTTTTTTATAAGTACAACTTAATTTTAAAATTTTGCTGAAAGTTGTAAACAATTTTAGAGTTCCAAACCATCACTTTTATAACTAGAAACATAGATTTTCTTGTTAATTTAATATATAAAATAAAAAAAAAAAAAAAAAAAAAACAATTGATACAGTCCAGTATAAATAAATACCAGAAGTGTTATCAAATAATATATAATCTTACATAATTAAGAATATATTTTTGAATATATTTCTGTATATTTTCCAGTATATATCCGTAGATATATCCGTAGATATATCCGTAGTTATATCCGTAGTTATATCCGTAGATATATTCGTGGATATATCCACAATTATATACGAAAAGATATATCTACTCATATATCTTTTGGCAAATTTGAGTATATCTTATCATATGTACTTGCATATACCTTTACATATATCCGACACATATATTTAAGGATATATAATTTTTTCGTGGGGGAACGCGTGTCGAATTACAATGATTATTCGACAACGCAATAACGACAAAAACGATCGTGCTTTCGATGTATTAATTGCGAACAATTAAATAAAGTTTCGATTAATAACAAGAAAAATATTCGTTCAACTGCGAAGGCACGAATTATAGCGCTTTTATAAAAACTTCCAATGATATTTTATATAAAAGAAATTACTTCCATGCACGTGGCTTGGTGGTTGTCCGGGTAACAACTTGTTGTTGCTTTTTCGTTTTACCCCTTATCAGCATGTGTCGTTCTCTCGAGCGCAGCTAATAACATGCGCGTCCAATCGGCCGTCGTACGATAAATTTCCGGGATCGATGATTGGTCGATTCCCGAGTTTGGTTCGAATTTCGGCGTCCAGGTGGAGCCGTGATACTCTCCCGTCGTTTCATTTTCCAGTCGTTCGTGGATTCCGTTTTCATGACGTGCTCGTTCCTCGATGCTCCTCCCAGATGTCTCCTCGGTCGTTGGTATCGACTGAATGCGGGTTCGCCCGATCGCTTTTCTCATTCATACCATCTCAGTCATACCATACCCGATACATCGAAATCGAGTCGGACACATCCATTCGTAGTTTTAATTTTTGGCGCGGTTCGGCTTCAAAATTTACCTCGAGCTTTGCGTTACGGTCGGCACCACTTGGGGCGACACAGTCACGTCGAATCTCCGCGATCCATCAGGTTGACCAACTCGAGGCTAAATAATGCTCAAAATAAACAAAAATTTGAAATCTATAGTTAAAATCTGACATGAGAATTTTCCCATGTCACAATATATATATATATATATGTCAGAGAGGCAGGAGTTATTGTTGGAGATTCGGTATTTTGTGATTCACTCATTTTTATTATTACAAATAATTAATATTCACAATTACAACAAGATCAATTACAAAAATGAATGGACAAACTCGTACAAGGTTAACTCGATTTAGAATTCAAACAATATTAATAATATCTTGCGATAGACCGAGACTTAGGAAATAACGAATTCGCGATCACCAGGACGTCCGTTCGATCTCAAT
>JZSA01006643.1:0-26721 GCA_000956155.1 Cotesia vestalis | reverse complement strand
ATTACTCTGAAATTTTCGATTTGATCAATTAAAACCTGAAAATCACTTATGAGGATGATAAAACTGCGTCGAATGCCGCCAACCGTGTGATAATCGGTTGATCCATTCAAAACTTATTGCGATTTGAAAAATCCAAAAATAGTGTTCTATGAAACTTCTATCAGACTTTTGAGCTGGGAGAGCTCAAATGCATCAAAATATTATCTCTCCGAACTCAGTGGGCTCAAAATATCACATAAATTATATTTTGAGCTCAAAAATCTCAAAAATGTCATAAGTACAATCTTAAGCGCTCAGGTATGGAATTAGCGGGAAGTTGCAGGGATGGCCTTTGGGGTGAACCGTTTTCCTAATTTTTTTGCAGTATATATATGATAATTATTTGCAGCAGGGATATAAAGTGGCCGTCTATCGACCTATCGAGTCTCAGCCTTATACTATCCCAGCTGAAAATATTTATGACCTCGACTGTATTTCAAGTGGCATGCCGAAGGTACCCAAATAATTAATATCTTTTTAGTCCAATTTGCTACACCGTTGTAGGACTCCATGCTCAACTTGGTGAAAAATTGTGTGTTGTAGACGTGTACCGATAGATTTGATTTCTTCGCGAGAAATTGAAGATGTATGTTTATCAACTTGAGAAATAAAAGTCACAAATAATTTTTGAATTCTTAAATATTTTGTTTTTAACTGCCCGTAATTGAACATTAACAACAAAAAAAAATATAGAAGTTATTTCAATTACTTGTAATTACTTGTGAATAGCTCTACCGATCAATCTAATCTGCTTTTCTACTAAAATTAATGACGTCGAGTTACTGTAAGCTACATCGTAACATCAGTTTATTCGTCTTAATTGGTTCGTGACATTTCGATACCGAGAAATTGAAACAAAATTTTTTCTTTAAATAAAATTTTAATTGTTTGTTGGATTATTATTGTTGTAACGAGTTATTTTTTAGCATTGAAAAATGTAGAGTAATGCTAATCAAATTGAAATTAGTTCGTTTGTTCAATAGATATCAAAATTCAAAGTTTTCAAAAAATGCTTTTCAATTACGACCCCTTGCCTGGGATCTGGAAAATGAATACAAGTTTTTCTCAGGGATGGAAGAGCTCCAGACTTTGTAATAAAGTCTTTTTGAACCTTTCGACCTCGAATATAACAAGAAGAGTTTCAGGGATGATCGTTAGGATAAACCATTGTATACATTTTCAGTTTAATATATATTGTTATTCATAACTGGTCGTTCAGCCACTTGTTATCAAATAAACAATAAAGATCGTTCGCGAAGAAATCGATATTGACCTGACTTTTATATTTCTTGCTCGGTCGGCCTAAGCTTTCCTGAAAATTAATAACATCAATTTTATAGCTGAGAATAGTACTATTTTCCTTACTATATTCTTACATAAAAATCGTCCAACAAAAAACATGGTCATGCATAATTATAGTTGAAACAATTCTTAATATCACACATAATCATGTCTATTAATGGTAAATCTAACATGAACCAACGCATTAGTCCCGACCAGCGTTAGAGGTTTTCAGGACTTTTAAGATCAAGCCTGAAGTATTGAATGTCTCAGATATATGATCACGCATGCATAGGCATATGATCACGTTCAATTTCAGTCCTGATCGTTCATAAATAGGCATGGTCATGTCAGAAAATTTTACTCGGATTATAACTATGTGAGATATGTATTTCAAAAGTAACATTTAATTGTTGCTATTAACCTTAGTGAAGTGATTTATTTTTTCATCACTCTGCGATAAAGATGACACATTCGTTTCGACGTTGTTTTCAAGTGATGTTTTCTCTTCTTCCTCATGTTTTTTTTCAGCATCTTCTATCAATGACATAACTGCAGCAGCTTGTTCTTCATCACTGATACATTTTTGTGAATTGCTACAAAACTAAACATTTTAATCGTTATTTTTGATACATGTGCAAAAAATAATCAACTTAAATCAATAAAATAACTTTTGAGAACTTTATTGTCTTGATGTCAGGAATGAAAATTCTGAAACTAATAATCTTTCATGGTTTAACTATACTTTTTATGATTCAATCATTTTTCGTTTTGATTGAAGACAATGAAACTCCTCATAATTATTTCCTTAGTTCAAGTTAATTCTATTTTTCAGTGTGTGATTTTAATAAATAAATATGGAAACAAACTACCTCACAATTGTCACAGTTTTGTATTTTTATTCTATCAATAGAAGTGCTAATATCAGTTTCTCGAGAACAGGTCGAAATTTCTTTCTGAAAAATTTAAAATAACACTCAATCTGTCAATGCTTAAATCATGTTTTCACTATAATAGAATAAAGTTCAGTACCAAAAAAATATTGTGAGAAAATTTTTCAGTACTAAGAATTCTAGTTACGTCGGCACGTAAAAAATTTAATATTTCGATGAAAAACAATTGGAAGTACATTACTGATATAATTATTTCATCTAGAATATTAAAGCTAAAAAACTATTAATCCTTTAAGGAGTTCCTTTCGCCATCAATGTTAAATAAAAAGAATTAGATTATGATAAAATTAATCTTTAACTAATCGTTCGAGGCTTTATTTATCTACTAGTGAAGTTTAATTCATTCTTCACCGTGGAAATTTTTGAAAAAAATCTTTAAAAAATGTTAGTATTTTTTTCGAGTCTTACGAGAAAGTCAGACCTTAACAACTTTCTCGAATTATGGTATTAACTACCGATTAGATAGGGTAAATAAAAACTCAAAATCAGGTTTTCAAAATATTTAGGTTTCATTTTTTGCAATAAAATATATAGGTTGCCATGGAATTAACGGAGAAATCAAAATTATAAAATCACGAGAAATTCTTTAGTAACCTACGTTTAAATGGTGTCAAAACATTTAGCATCGTCGCGTAGCGCGCGAGCTTCAGACCATTCAATAAATTCAAACTAATTTATTAATTTACACACTGATAATAAAACAAACTTGGCTTAAGAGCCCAAATCTTAAACCAATAATTCCATTTTAAAGAAAATGAATTTTTTGAGTCTAGAGAATAAATTTTTGAATCAAGAAAATTTTTTTGGATAAAGATCAATTTCTTGACTCAAGAATTTATTCTCTTGACTCAAGAAAATCTTTTTCTTCAAAATGGTATTCTTGGTTCTAGATTTTGGCTCTTGAGTCAAGTTAATTTTTTTTATCAGTGCACTGACTGTAAAAACTTAAACGTGGTTAAGGTTATATTGTACAAAATAAAATGCAAGCAACCGAAATACAGCGTTGCCAAATCACGGACAGGTTACTAATAGCTGATTTATAAGAGTCAAATTAATTTCTGTATTTAATTATTTTTTTTTAATTTTCAAAATTTCAACGATTAATGCCTCAATACTATTTGTTTTTTAATTTTAGGAATTTTTATGGGTTTTTTATTTTAATTTTTCGAATTTTGACTACTAAAGTTGTTTTGACTCAACTGAAGCGAAAAGACCTCCTTAAAGATGAAGTTGCAGAAACTGAGCCGCGTGGCGCCGGAGTAGGGATCGCAAATGACGTGCGCCTATTGTCCCCACTATCTGAGTTTACGGGACTCGAGCTCAGTCAATACTGTCTAACAGCTATTAAATTTGTTCTGTTGGTACCCCGTTTAAAAATATCCTAATATTATTCAAGACTATAATAGGTACGTTACTGCTCATGAGAGTGTAACAGGGTAAAATTACCCTAAATCGATAAGTTACCAGAGATCGATGATTGTTCGACATAGCACTGGCGCGTCTCGATCTTCGGGACTAAAGGGAGAATAGGAGGGGGTAGTTTTGGGTTAAAATAGGTGAGCCGTGCAGTGGTAAAGGGAGAAGTAGTGTGACCGCCAGACCTAGTGCCAAAAAGGTTCATTTATTTGTTCAATGTTATTTATGAGTGTAAAATTCCCAACATATGTACTGCAATGGCAATCTAGGCAATTTCTTGCTTTTTTTATATTTTTTGGTTTTTTCCTATCTTTAGAATAGAAAATGAATTTTTAATGATAATTTTTGGGATATTTCTTAAATAGTTTCTTAAGCTGCTTATAGTCATAAACTTAATACCTGGGTTATATTGCTCCGGGTTTTTATTTACTTTTGGGAAATTTTTTATTTTTAATCTTTTATTGCTTACTAAGTTTAGAAATATTTTGTCAACCTACCGCCCATCCAGGTAAAATCTTAGTATCCGATGCTGAGAAAAAGGACAATTAAATTAATAAGTCTTAAAAATAATAAAAACAGAAATTGACAAAATATTGACTATCAAATTTTTTTAAATCATCAACTGACAAATATTTATTACTAAACGGCTAAATTAAAAGGAAAAAACAGTTTCCCTAAGGAACAAAAATAGAATAACCTCTTCAGGTCTCCGAACTCTTGAAGTATCTTGATCCTGAGCTCTCCTAAGCGCAGTTTGTAACGCCATAACTCTTTGACGATCCTTCGTGAGTATACACTTTTCACAGTTACAGTTTCGATACTTGCAATATCTTTTGTGACCTTTGAGAGCAATTTTTAAACGATGATTTCTACAACGTGCACAGTTTGGTGGTGTCCTTGGATTTAATCCTATATTTACAGTTCCATTCGACTTAACTTCAGTCGAAGTTGAAGAATCTTCGTTTTCGATATTCATATTTAATGTTTACATTTATAGAATAGTTAAGAAATTCATGTTATGATTAGTGTCCTCAAATATTTACGAGCATCTCTCATTCCTCCGAATTCGCTGTCCATAATTACCGTTAATCTTTGTTCTGTAACATAAAAAATAATGCTAGTTAATATTTTAAATTATAATAAAGTCTAGATGTACGTAAGTAAAATTTTAAATTGGTATATGAATTAAATTCTAAAATTTTATTAAGTTGAATAAAACCAGAATGAGAATAATGCGACTTTCATTTGTTTACGTCAATATATAAGTTGTATGTCTGAAATTTGGAAGCTATAACGTAAAACATCCAATACTGAAACGACGGAGGACATATAGTTGGCTTATTTTACTTCAAAAATATTTAAATAGTTAAGAAAATAACGTAATTAGCACTACTTCATAAATTGAACAATTAGCCACTCGAAAGTAATTTTCAAATAAGTCTAAAAGACCCAGTACCGGAACATTAAAGAAGTCTAGATTCAATACCGGAACAAAGTTGGTCCGATACTGGAATATCTAACAAAATGAGTGTTTCATAATGTAAAGATTATGCTTATTGTACAATAAATATAATAATTAATCGAAATAGAATTATTATACTAAATTAGATGCTGGGCGGTAATAATAATTTTTTGGAGCATTTAATTGGACTTGGGCGTACAGAAAATTAAACTAGGAAGAAGATCGTAGTATTATTTTATTAGTGGACAGCAAAAAATTTTTGTAAGAAAATTTTTAAATTTAAACTAGACTTTTTTTTTAATATGAAACATAGATAATTTTGACATGAATTATTAACAAAATTAAGTCATTAATAAGTAAATTAAATGATGTGTACTATTTTACAGAAGAGAAATCAAAGTAACTATTTAAAATTCTAAATATAAAAGTGGAATTTAGTATTTCTAAATGATTTCTATTAAATGTTTTTCGGAACTGTATATTTTTCAAATAAAATATTTCAAACAGTAAACAATGTGAGATTATACTCGGCTAAATAGTTTTAGAGAACAAATTCTTAACACAGCTGTCATGTTATAAATACAATGGCATCCATAACTTTAATACAAAAAATATTTATTTTAACAGTATTAAATCAATGCATTTGTTCATAAACATTTTTAGAAAAATAGTTAAAAAAATTAGGAAAACGATTGACCTCGAAGGCCATCCCTGCAACTTTCCGCCAATTTTATACCTAATCACTTAAAATTGAACTAATGATGTTTTTGAGTTCTTCGAGCTCAAATATACAATTTACATGTTATTTTGAGCTCTCCAAGTTCAAAGAGATAGTTTTTCGAGCTCAAAAGTCTGATAGACATTTCATAGAACACTATTTTTTTAATTTTCGAATCGCAATAACTTTTGCATAAATCAATCGATTTTCACGTGCTTGACGGCATTCGGCGCAGTTTTTTAAGTCTTGTAAAGAATTTTTTAATTTGAATTAATTAAACTAGGAATCTCGGAGTAATTCCGATAAAACACTTTTTTTGGTTTTCTTTTGTTCACGATATCTCTCGAACAAATCAACCGATTTTGACTGGATTGGCGGCAATCGACGTAGTTTTTTAACGTTAAAAGTTGATTAGTTTTCAAAATTGATCGGTGAAGCCATTTAAAAGTTATTCCAAAAAATGTCGGAATTATGTTGAAAAAAACACTTGTTTCCAAATGTTTCGGCGACGATATCTCTCGAACTAATCAAACGATTTTCACGTTCTTGGCGGTGATAGACGTGCCGATTTTTTAAGCTTAAAAGCAAATTAGTTTTTAGAGTTGATCGATAAAGCCGTTTAAAAGTTATAAGCAGTTTACATACGGCCCCATACACAAACACACATACACTACACACACACATATACGAACATCATCGCGGAAAAATTTGGGGAAGCTTTCTAGGACCTTAAAACGTCAACATCTGTTGGAAATTCGATTTTTGAAAAACAAGGTAAGACCAATAACTTCCAAACTTTTGAAAATTTTTAATTTTTTTAGCGGGAAGATAAAAATGTTTGATCTTACTTCATTTATGCGTTAATCACAGATGAAACCAGGAATATCATAAAATATATTTGGGCCTCACCCGAAATAGAAGGTAGATTTCATTTGATATAAAATTCTCTTTATTTTCGCTATTATGATTAGTTGAAAACTAAATTTTTGAATAAATTACAATACAGAAGTTCTGCAAAATTTTTCTTGGTGTATTTACTATTTGGATAATTATCTTAGACTAGTTCGAAGATAAGCAAAATATGTATGTGATTTTTTAATGATAAATGGTCCATCGTTATGTCTACTAGATTGACGGTGATATCAATATTTGATGATTAATAAGCAAAAAAAATTAAGTTAATAAAAAATATTTAATTTTAGTTATAATATCGAAGGTAACAAAGAGAAAAAGAGTCAACGTTATGTGCATAAAATCAAAGAAAATTTCATATGAATAAGCTTTCACATGAATTTTTCGAAAATTAGCCATCTTCTTCAATCGAAAGTTATATTTCAATGAAGTAACCGAAAACGTGATTTTCACTATTTTGAAAATCTCAAATAGCCGCCATTTCTAAACTAAATGAGCGATTTGGCTCATCTTTGAACTTGTTGAAGGTAATTATCTAAAGAATATGAGTACCAAGTTTCATCAAGATCGGTTGAAAACTTTTGCAGATATCGTGATGACAAGGTCGGTTATATTACATAGATATGTATTAGGGTAGGTCAAAAAATCAATTATTTATTTTATTTTACAAGTGATACGGAAAAATGGGTTGCTAGACACCTTAAAAAAATTTTCATCAAATATGAGCTCCTAATTTTAATAGGAAGATCCTCCGCATCACAGGTTTTTATTTTTTTTCTCAGTCCAATAGAAAAAAATTCATACCTGATTTTTAATTGATTTTACAGAAAAATTTTCTTCAAGAATTTTGTAAGAAATTTAATGCTCTGCAAAAAAGATATCTTATATTTTTTCCATAAACCTCACCATTTGAATGATATAAAAGATTGAAGTTTGATTATTCTAAGACAAATGTCATTTTTGCTTATGGTTTTTATAACTCGACGGTAAATGATTGTTATAAAGTGCGCAATTCAAATTTTTGTAGGAAATCAACTGCTCTATAAAAATGACATCATATGTTTTGGTGATTAAATTAAGCATTCAAAAGATATTCATCATCAAACTTTTATGTGTACTGATTTTAAGAGTTTTTGATTAGATATTCAAAACATTTCAATTTAATTTAGAAGTTTTGAAAAAATTTACACGAATTTTAGTTTTTATCAACTGATAAACTTCAAAATATTTTTCAAGTTTTTTTTTTTATGTATAAGTATCTTTTGTCTACATTTAAAAAAACAAATTGTACATTGTTTATCACTTAGTTAATTATTTATTAATAAAAATTTAGGAAAACGGTTGATCCTAAAAAGACCATCCCTGCAACATCCCTGCTCTTCGAGCTCAAAAAACAGATCCTTCCAACTTAAATGATGATAATAATATCGATGATGATATTGACTCCTTCATGGAAGATTCAGAAAATGATTATTTTGATGATGACTCACTAAATGATTCATTGGAAGAAAATGACTATTAGTCACGTACTGACAATGAACTAATTGAATTTTTGTACTGTCTGTAAATATTTCATAATAAATATTAAGTCTGCATTGAATTTGCGACTGAAAACATGCATGTATCGTACAGTCGGCATAAATATATAACAACTAGCAATGTAAAAGCACATTTTACAGCTAGCATTAAGTTTGCGACTGACATAAATAAATGCATTTAAAATAGTCAGCATTGAAAAGAAAAAAATTTTTTGGGACGTAAATTATTATGAAAAAGTGATATTCTAGTTTCATCAATTTTAACAATAATGAAATGATGAAACAACAATTAAATAACCGTAATAAATAAATATATTTTTAAAAATGAATGATTCGTTTTTATATCATTTTTTCATATTCCGACATCCACCTCCTCGATTGGTGCGTCGTGGAAACTAATATTTTGCATTATCTGCCAAATATAAGGAAAAATAAAATACAAACTATCAGGCTGACGGATGCGGAAAAAAAAGATATCATAAATTTAATTTATACAAATAATCTAATCATTTATGAATTACAGATCAGTTGATTAAAAATTACAAAGTTTAAGTAAGTCTGCAATATTTATAAATCTGCAATACCCGAAGTTGTTAGGGAAAGAAAAAGAAAAAATTATTGACATTGATGAACTTGAAATATGTATGAAGAAAAAAAAATTTTTTAATGCTAAAAAATTACAATAAAAAATGTACACTCCAAATGTAATTTTTAATAATATCTTATTATTATGAATTAATATTCTAAAAAGTATGATAAATTTAATTCAAAGTTATTGTGCAAAATTTTTAACGTATAATTAATAAAACAATATGTTAAAATCGATTTTTTTCAAGAAATCATTATACCTCATTGAATATCTTTAATTTTAATAATATTATAGCGTATCGATATTAAATATATTTAATAAATTAAATAAAATTGTGAATTTCACTGTTATTTTGATAATGTCGGATATAAAAAAATTCTGTACATTTTCGCAAGAAAATGGTCAAAACCTCGCTCAAGTAAATAATAATTCTGTCATCTTCATTATTATAACTTAAGTCATCCACTTTCCTGTAAAAATTAATAAATTATATTATTATGGGCGCGAATTTTAACATTCATAAAAAGTTTTTTTATCCTTTTAATTATAAGAATAAAAAATTAGTAAAACGGTTGACCCTACACGCTATCCTAGCAACTTTTTGCTAATTTTAAATGCAAAGAACTTTAAATTACAAAAATTATTACGTTTTTGACCTGAAAACATGGTTTTACAGCTATTTTGAACGCTCAAAGATCTAAAAGAAAACTATACGCTTTTATTATTATATATATAATGGCACTTATGAAATTATTGAACTCTTTGAGCTCAAAACTACAATACATGTGCTATTTTGAGCTCTTAGAGCTCAAAGAGATGGCTGTTCTATGCTTTTGAGCTCTTAGAGCTCAAAAGTCTGATGTAAGTTTCCCAAGTTATCATTTTTGTAATAATTGATTTTTTTTTTTATATTTTTAATAATAATAAAATCTTTATTGCTTTTAAGGTTCATACAATACCCATAGCAAGGGGAGATATAGTGTGGTTACACATGATTATACAAAAATAAGATTGACAGAAAACATATATACATTATAAAAAGTTAATACATTGAGATATACCTTATGAAGGAATGTCACTCGTTTAAAAGGAATGCTCTTAATCTAAGCGCATTACTGACATAACAATAAATAGCTTCAATTACTTTGGTATTATTGCTTCTTAAAATAACCTGGACGTCGAGGGGATAATTAAAATGAGGAGATAAATAATGCTGTCGATAATGCTTGAACTGGGCGCAGGTGGTCAGACAGTGTGTAATGGAACCCGGTTCGTTGAGGTTGCAGACAGGGCAGTTCTCCGGGTAGAAAAATTTGTGTCTTTGGCCGTCAACTGCTATGCTTGGGAAATAGCAGCTTGCCAGTCTAAGTTGCATAAAGACTCTTGATGATCGGAGACTTTGTCTACTGTTTAGATAGGAGCGCTTGGTTGTACTAGCTATGTACTGATTTTGTAGGAAGTGGGCGTTAGTGGTTAAATTAATGTCTTGCTCAATTAAGTGGCGTTTATATCTTTCCAAAAACCGGTCCTTGTGGAAGCTCCAGGTGGTGAAGGAAAGATCTTCTAGTGATTTGGCTGTGCTGGTACTTACTTCTCTGATGGTCTCGAAGAACTTAAGTAGCCAATTGAACCTGGAAGACGTATGACCACTTATAGAAAGCTGGTGAAGTCTAAGCAGACAAATCCTGGGCAGCCTTTTGCGTTCCATTTTGAGGATCTTTAGGACCCATTGCCAAGTATCTTTGACGATATAATAAGCGATAGGAAGTCTACCTAGTTCTGCTCTCATTAAAGCAGCTGCAGTATTTCTAGGGAGCCCATACACTTTCCTGATGAAATTATTTTGGATTTTTTCTAAAAGGTCCATATAAGGTATTGCCCATATTGGAGAGGCATATAATAATGTAGACTTCACAATGCTATCGAAGAGCTTAAATATGCTGTCAGTCGAGTCGGATTTGGCCTTGAATACAGTTGCTACAACCATGTTGACTGTAGCAACAGTAGATAGAACTTAGCGTTTTTTTGACGGAGGCGTAGTTGAGTCGTGGCCATGAGGCTAAAAAGGTTGTCCATACATCCCTGGTTCGCTTGGAAACCTGCCTGTGATTCAGGAATGACACCAGTCTTTTTCACCCAATTTTCAAGCCGTTTATTTATCATGAACGTAAAGAGTTTGGCAATGTGATTAATGAGCGCTATGCCCCTATAGTTTAAAGGATTACTCTTATTCCCTTTCTTATGAAGCAGTGTGACTAAGGCGGAGGACCAGTCTTCAGGGACTGTCTCTGTTTCTACGGCTTTATTAAACTAACAGAGGATAAAAAGTTTCCAATTTTGCGGGAGCAATTTATAGAACTCGTTCTTTATATTGTCGGGTCCGGGAGATTTATTTGTTTTGCAGTTTTTGAGGGCTATATTAAGTTCAGTTATAGTAAACTCTACATTCAACGACGGGTCCAGGACCCCGTAAAATATTGTATCATCATTTTCTCGAGCAGGGATTGTGTCTTCGTAGAATTTTTCCCAAGTTTTTACATCAATGGGGTTAGGCTGGAAGCTCTGCCCACTTCTGAGTGCCCTTACCGTATGCCAGAATTCGGAGGAATTACGATTATTAGCCAATTTGTTCAACAGCTCTAAGCTATGCTGGCGCTTTTTCGTTTTAAGTAGAGCCTTGTATTTTATCTTTGCCGCTCGGTAGTTGTCCCCGAGAGAGTTCTGAAAGTTAGCATCTTTGAACAACTTAAAGAGTTGGCTAACATTTTTCTTTTCCTTGATACATTCCGCGTCGAACCATTTTTTAGAGTTGTTTCTGTGAGCTCTAGTTTTTTTTTACCATCCCCGCTCTAGTGGCTGATTCCGTGATAGCCTCATTCAAAATGCCGCACATCTGCTGCACAGATAAATTTGAGACATCTATATGTATCTTGCTTGACCATCTCATAAGGTTCCTGTAGCAGTCGCCTTTCTCCTTATACCAGCAATATTTGTACGAGTTGTCTTTCTGCGTCTTTTTGTTATTTTTATGTCCAGGAATAATTACTGGGTTAGGCGAAAAGAGTTGAAGCCGTAAAGGGAAATGATCAGAAGGGTTGTCATGTTGTAGCACTTCTAGATCTTCAATGAGCTCAAGACTAAGAATACTGGCCCAGATGAAGTCTATGGTACTATGCCCTTTGCCAAAGAAAGTGATTTTACCAGGATAATCGCTGTAAGTCCGCCCATTGACGAGTATAAGAGCATTATTCTGCATAAAATTGCAAAGCTTGCAGCCTCTTGTATCTATTTTATGGTCCATTGTCTTCCTGGCGTTTCTAAGAGTAGTTCCTGCTACTGATTCTTCCGGTAACCAGTCAAGATTACCCACGTGTGCATTGAAATCGCCGACTAAGAATAATGGATAGTGCCCATGTGATTCTTCTATTTGGTCTATTGCAATTTGTAGTAGTTCTAGTGAGATATCCATGTCACGCTGTGGCCTAATGTAGATGCCCGCAAGTATAAAGGTTAGCTGCCCAGCTGTTAGTTTAGTAAAGATCCAGCTATCGGACACATCCAAAAATTCCCCCATGATCGTCAGTTTGACTAGCAGGAGAATACCACCACTGGCTCGACCGTGGCTTTTTTCCTTAATGGCCGGTGCCCAAAAGGCCTCATATTCACGCCAACATGCCGGTAGCATGCATTTACTGGTAGCCCAAGTTTCCGTAATACAATAGATGTCTGGTTTAGTATCGAATGTATGATTTAAGAAATTCTGTAGTCCTCTCGCATTCCAGGTTATTATACTTAGTTTTTTGGAGCAGTATTTGAGATGCGCAGTGTTTGCCTGCCAGCTTTCGTATTCCGTGCTACCGACTGCTTTATTCCATTGGACTCAAGATCCCAGTTATAGCAGGTATTACCCACCCAAAGGTGGTTTCCTTTAATTTTTACGGGTTTCCCCGATTCTATAAAATTCCTTGAAGCTTCCTTGAGTTTTTTGATGCAGTATAACTCACGCCTTGTGAGGTCATGGTTAAACGAGATTGAGATATCTTTGAGAACCAAGGATTTTTCTCCCATAATCTTCTCCTTTATTTCTTCGTTGACAACCCCTATTCTTAATGTGTCGGACTCTCTGCTAATCTTGTTTACATTAGTTATGGCATTATGAAGATCAAATTTATCCGAGAAGAATTTTTCTGCTTGAAACTTAAGATTAGGCTCCTTCCATCCATGTTTTCGTACTATAATATTCAGGCGTTTAGAAGCTTTTTCTTGTTGCTGGATCAAGTTCTCCAGGTGTTTAATTTGAGCTTTAGTTTCATTCAGTAGCGGTACCCTGCTAGGATCACTGGATTGACTATTTGATTTTAAGGCCTCAATTTCAGCTTCCAATGTATCCTGCCTATTAGTAATTTCCTCAAGTTTACCTGCGACTACACTTTCGTAATACCTAAAGTCAGACCTAATTTTTTCAATATCAGCCTTATTTTCTTTTTGAAGTTGAAGCTCCAGCCTCTCGGTATTAGCGGTGGCCTCCTTTCTCATCTCAGTCATCTGCTGGTTTAGCTTTTCGATGACGGAAATGATTGCGGTGTTAGGTGAACAGGTCCATCTCCACATGTGGCAAATTCATCGTCTTCGTAGTTGTGTTGGAAGTCTTCTTTCTGAGTTGCAGACCACCCTCACCTGCCGCCGAATCACTATCTCGTCAGCTCTTTTCCTCTTAGCGTAGTCCCTAATATCACCTACGGATCCTGCTCTCTCGCGAGTAAACGATAGATGTTTCGGTGGACGGCCTGGTTTCTTAGTCGAATCAGGCGGGCTTTTATCCATTAGCTAAAATGATCTTGTACTAGGTAGTTAAGGCGGTGTGCCGAAAGATGGCGAGACCGTACCCCGACCTCCTGCCACGAGGAAAACCAACCTTAAAATAAAGCTCAGACTATATTTTGTTTAATCCGCAGTGAACACGGCGATCAGAAAAAAAGCCATACACTCAAAATCAGAGTACAAGGGTTAAAAATTGTTATTTCACTACAGAGACACTTTGATATGTATATATATTGCACGTAAGATAGGCACAAATGCGGAACGAAATTTCGTACGTCTACTCACAACAGTGTGCCAAGTGGCGCCCCCCTATATTTTTAATAAAAACGCTTTATTTTATATTTAAAATTATTTGTTGACTCATTTAATATACTGCACAGAAAGAAAAATTTCTTGATTGGAGAACAAAATTCTTGGCTCAAGAAAATTTTCGAGTGACTGAAGGAAGACCGAAGTTGTGTTGGCCGAAGTAAAAATTTTTCTTGAAATTCTATTCTTGGTGGAAGTAATTTTTTCTTAATTGAAATTATCATAAATACTTGATACAATCAATTTTTATATTTGATCAAGATTTTTATATACTTTAAGGAAGCAACGTCACCTACTTCAGCTGGGAAAAAAATTTTTTCGACTTGAGAAAATTTTTCTCTTGAATATTTGATACCCATTTTATATTATATTAGCGTGCAATTATACATTTTGAATGAAAAAAATTAGGAAAACGGTTGACCCTGAAGGCCATCCCTGCAACTTCCCGCTACTTTCGTAACTAAGCGCTCGAAATTGCACTTATTATGTTTTTGAGCTCTTCGAGCTGGAAAATACAATTTTTATGTAGTTTTGAGCTCTCCGAGCTAAAAAGTTTGATAGGAGTTTATTAAATCACTATTTTTTTAATTTTCAAACCTCAATAACTTTTGAATGAATGAACCGATTTTCACGCGGTTAGCAGCATTCGACGCAGTTTTTCAAATTCTATGATATATTTTTAAACACAAATTGATTAGACTTGAAATTTCGGTGTAATCCGAAAAAAACACTTTTTGTCGATTTTTTTCGTCAACGATAACTCACGAACGAATCAACTGATTTTGACGAGTTTGGAGGCGATCAACGTGGTTTTTTGATGTTAAGAGGTGATTAGTTTTTGAAATTGATCGGTAAAGCCGTTTGAAAATTATAAAAAAAAAAAAAACGATATTTGAAAAAAATTTTTTTCGAGGTTTTTTTGAGATTTCTCAAAATATACTGGTCCAAATTGGTCTAAATTGTATTTTAAATAGAAGTTTGGTCAAGTCCTTTCGAATAATACCAATCGCGATGAAATCGGTTTAGCCGTTCAAAAGTTATGGACCTCAAGACGTCAAGATCTGATGAAAATTCGATTGTCGGAAAACGGGGTAAAAACAATAACTTCCCGATTTTTGAAAATTTTCAATTTTTTTAGCGGGAAGTAAAACAAAAAGTTTTCTATACGGTAGGATATCTTTTAGATAAATAAAATTTTGAATGGATTGATACCTATATTGTGGAATCAATTTTTTAATTGTTAACTAACAATTTTTTTAAACAAATAGAAAAATTAAAAAAATAAAAAATATTCCCCACACCACGAAGTATAGATACAAGGAGTCCGAACGGTATAGGATTTTTCACATTATTTATGTACACAAATAATAGACCCAGACCATAGTTCTCTTTTTTGCCACTGGCTGCGCGAGTATTTAGGAGGTACCGATACTATTATTATTATTACACGTAAATACGGACTGGCTAACCTGGCTCGTCAATGTAAAAAAATTAATTAAATTAAATATAAAATATTAATTTATTTTATTTGAATTATTTTTATAAAAAAATGGGAAAGTGTTGTGCCGTTGATGGTTGCCTTAGTGGCCGAAAGGCAAGTGAGCATTTAGGAAAAGTAGCTTTATTCAAAGCACCAAAAGTGAGTAACCTCAAAATAATATTAAAAATTTTATGTCAATAAATAATTGATTATTACATTAGTGTAGTTTTTAAATAATAATATTTAAAAAATGTTATATTTTTATTTTTCTTGTGTAGTATAGAAGTAATTATTTTAGTTTAATATTTTTTTCTAAAAGGATATTGAAATGCTCAGCAAATGGAGCTCTGCTCTTGGCAAAGAATTAAAAAATACCAATTTTATTTGCGAATTACATTTTAATCCAAACGATGTTAATAAAAGTAATCAAGAGGTTCTAAAAGATGGGAGTATATATTTTTATGAATACGAAAAAGTTCATTTGAAGAAGAATGCAATACCAAAATTCAATGTGACTACCAATGAAAATAATTACAGCTTATTATCAGATGATGTTCGTTCAAATACTTCTGGTATAATTAACGATGATATAATTGTCGACTGTAGTCTAAATTCTATTGAGTCTATTGAGTCAATAATCGTAAATGAAATTGTAAACGAAGTAATTGAGCCTGACAATAAAATTTCTACAAGCACAAATTTTTCTATTGGTACAAGTATTGGTACAAATATTTTGATTAATAGTGATAATTTGGTGATCATAAATGAGCCCGAAAAGTTTTCGTTTCATTCCATAGAAAAAATTTTAGAAGTTCAGCCACTACGTAAAAATTGGAGTTGGACTGTCATTAAAGATTCATATATTTCATTATCATATATAAATTTAAAATTGGAATTAGTTTGTCACGTAAAAATTCATAAAGATCTAAAAGTTACGGTAAGAAGCTTAACTGGGAACAATTATTTGAATGGTATCAAAAAGTTATTCTTACGTTACAGATCGTGAATGCCAAAACGAATATCCTTATTGATATGGATGTAAATATTTCGTCAATTGATGGTGTTTGGCAGTTATTAAGTTCTTTAGAAAATACCTTTTTCTGTAGTGGAACTGGATACGATGACAAAAAGTAACCATGAATTTAGATACATTAATTTATAATAACTACTGCTATTATTACTTAGTAATTAAAATCTCAAATACCGTGTTTAACATGTAATTGAATCTTAATATTTTATTTGTATAGATGTTCAGTCACTTGTACAGGTATATTATTGCCGGAGGAAAGATATAAAAGAAAAGTTGTGGAGTACAGACGCATTACTTGTCGAAAATTGAGACGTTTGATCCAAAAACGTAAGACGGAAACAACAAATAATGAAGCTCGATGGATGAGTTTTAAGCATCGCTATATTTTACAACGCAGAAAGCTCAATCGAGTTGTTCACACGGTAAAGTTTTGTTTTTATCTAATTCCAAATTAACATCTTGCAATTAAAAAATATTAATTGCTAATAATTCACATGCAATAAGGCTTTTCAAACACTGTGAATTTGAAAATGCCCTGGCGGTTTCGGCAACACGGTGAAAGCACAGTCGATTAACGGTTGTTTCACAGTCGTTTCACCGTATAAAGTCCGTTGTTACCGAGCGAGTTGTCAGTCTGCATCGGATACAGTTGTGAACGATATTCACTGTGAATTAATAAAATATATACGGTGCAAACGCAAGTGAATCTACGATGTTGTGACCGTCACCGTACGCTCAATATACTGTCGAAATGCGGTGATTTTACGCTACTGTCACGGATAATAAAATAAAAAAAATACTTCGGACAGTCTAGACCGGGACTCGATACCCGGTTCATCTGGTCGCGCGCCCGAAACTTTACCAGTTAGGCTATCTGCGACGTTGCTCGTAATGCTAGATTCAGTGACATGATAAGGTGTCAAAACCAAGTCATTTTTTGATTGTACAGATAAAAATAGCTTAAATAAAGTTATATTTTTTCCATGACTTCATAATAATAATCGTAATAAATGATTAAAATTTTTTATGATTACGAAATTCTTAATTTCGAAATTACGGTGAAATTATTAACTGTATAAAAAAAGATCTGGAAAAGAAATTGCTAAAAAAAAGTATCTCATCATAATTTTTCTTGATAACAAATAATTTTTCCGTAATTTCGAAATTAAAGTTTTCATCTAAAAAAAAAAAAAAAAAACTCAAATCAGTAATAAAGAATTCAAATTTTGGAATTACGGTGAAAATATTTAACGTGCAGAAAATATGTTTATAGTTAAGTTGAAACTAAATTATAATTTATTAAACAATATTGATTATTATATTTTTCACAATCAAAAAGTATTATAGTTTCTCATTTAAAACTATATATAATATAATAAATTCTATATAATAAATTCTATTAACGCAAACTAATCAAGTGGAATCATTTTATTATTGCAATGCCTTTATGTAACTCTAAATATATAGTATGTGTTAGTAATAATAATAATAATAATAATAATAATAATAATAATAATAATAATAATAATAATAATAATAATAATATTAAATGACAGACGATCGATCGATGATCTACGATTTTTACTTAGGTAAAAAATCGGAAAAGTCAAGTGAAAATTTGATTTTTCGAAGAGTGAAGTATGACAACTATACAGAATAAAAATCATAAAGTAACAGTGAAAATTGTTCACAACTATACTCATCGTTCACTGTCAAACGACGGTCGTTCGACAGTCAAGTGACGGTTATTCGACGATAATTTGTCTACACTGTGAATTGACGGTGCTTTCACCGTCGTTTCACCATCATTTTACCGTGACCACGAATCCGCCAGGGTGCGTAATGAATTTATGAATGTGCTTGAAGTTTAAAACTTTATATACAACAGTTGTTGAAAAATTAGACATTTTTTTTATATTCTTGTGAAGTCTCTGCAACTTTAAAATAGTTATGAATTGAAAATAATCCTTTTCAGTCACGTATGCTCAAAAAGATATCACTGTTCTTGTAAGTCCCAAATATAATTCAAACATAAATCGGAGTAGACACTTCGTTCAATGTATGGCTTTCGAACCTCGCAAACGTTTTTAAATTACAAAAATAAATTTCCGGGTCACTCTATCAACTTATAATTTACTTTGTTAATTTCTGGTAAATGTTTAAATTCTCTTATAAAAAAATTGTACTCTCGCCGGACTTTGGAACGATAAAGTATACCACTTTCCGTTAAATTGTCACTTTAATTTTTTGTGGAATGTATTAGAAATCTACAGAGGCTGTAACTTTAATTTTATGTAGTTGAAATAATCGGAAATAATTTTTCTGTACTTAATATTTAGTACTTTTGGAGTCTTACTGTATAAAAAATAAGTATAGTTAATAACGAAATATGATTAATTTTGTTGAACCTACACTGATAAAAAAATTGACTTGACTCAAGAGTCAAACTCTTGAACCAAGAATTCCATTTTGAAGAAAATGATTTTCTTGAGTCAAGAGAATAAATTCTTGAAACAAGAAAATTTTCTTAGACCAAGAATAATTTCTTAGCTCAAGAATTTATTCTCTTGACTCAAGAAAATCAATTTTCTTCAAAATAAGATTCTTGGTTCAAGATTTTGGCTCTTGAATCAAGTCAATTTTTTTATCAGTGTAAACGTTTGACGCTGGTGTAATCATTTTAAATTTTTTGTATGTATTTTCTCAAAATTTTTGAATATTTCTTTTTTAGAATAAAAATTTAAAGCAACAATTATTAGATTTAAAAAATCAATGCGCTGAAATAAAAGAGGAAGTTTTATCTGAAAAAATTGCTGATTTACCTGCTTTACAGCAAGAAACTGTTAAAAATTGTTTATTGGCTGCAAAAGCTAAGAGTGCTAAACAACACCGGTATTCCGTTGAGTGGGTGTATGAATGCCTGTTAATGAGCATTAAAAGTAGTGCTCTGTATGAACACATTAGAAAAAAAAATATCCTCCCTTTACCATGTAAGGATACTTTGATGAGATATATACAAAAACTCGATAGCGCTTTTGGGTTCCCCAAGGCGATTTTTGACACACTAAAACTCAAAGGTTCACGTATGGAAGTCTATCAAAAAAGGGGTACTTTAGTACACAATTTTTACTGCTGAGTAGTTAACTAACAATTTCCAGTACACTTTTACTAATACTAATTCATAAGAAATAACAAAAACATTATTGATATTTGATGAGTAAATGTTGCTATAAAAATTAACTCGCTTCTGTAATTAATGTGCTATAAGGATGAAAGATTAACTAGCTATTAATTAATTTTTTGTTGACAGCTTTATTTTATAACTTATACTCTTTTACTATTAGTTTCAACTTTATTAGAAGTGGGTACGCTTTTTATCGGTTTTAATTTTTTTCATGTTAATTAAACATAACAACATATTTTGTAGGTATATTGTCAGTCGACGAGATAGCACTTAGCGAAGGCATTGCATTAAACCGTAAAACATTACAACTGGAAGGTTTTGTAGACCTTGGGGAATACACGCCTGACCATTTAAGATACACTAGAGCTGACCATGCGTTGGTTTTTATGTTTCAACCCTTTCAGGGCAAGTGGGTGCAAGTTGTTGGCCAATTTTTAAGTAAAGATTCAGTGACTAGTGAAATTCTTCAGAAACTACTTTTAGAATGTACAATTCTGCTTGAGAAAGCTGGTTTTTATGTGGACGGAATTGTATCAGATGCAGCACAATGGAATCGCGGTGTATGGAAATTGCTCGGCATACAAGATGGCAACTATAGTTGTGAACACCCATATAATTTTTCAAGACGTCTATGGTTTTTTTCGGATTTCCCTTATTTATTGAAAAATTTTAGAAATAAAATTATGGAGCAGTCTGCCTTCTGGGTAATATTTAAAAATTGTTGGTTTTAAAAAATTATAATGTCGATAAACTAAAGTAAATTTTATACTGTTTCTCACAGACTCCGGATGGAATTGTTAAAAAAAAACATTGGAATGCTCTGTTACAATATGAAAATTATTTAAAAGCTAATTTAAAAATGGCTTATAAATTGACTCCTCACCATCTTAAACCCGAAGGCTATCAAAAGATGAATGTTCCGTTAGCTATAGAGGTATGTGCGTGAATAACTAATATATAATTTACAATAAAATACTACTTAAACATACATAACTCAATATTTTTAACCCTTCGTCTTTATTTATTACGTATTTATTTTAATTTTGTTCTGAAATATCAAAAACTCTGTATTTTATACACTAATTATAAATGTATATTTGATGATGGTTCTGAAGGAGTCTAGGCTCCAGAATCCAATAAAATTTATTATCTATCTATCTATCTATCTATCTTCGTCACTCGCGTGTTTTTTAGTTTCTCGCTCGCACTATAGTGAGTCTCTATAGGTTGAGTAGTTGTTAGGCGGCGATCTGCTCATGACGCGAGTGATGAAGAGTTAATTAATTACTTACAGCTATTCTCTGAGTCTATCTCAAATGCAATGAAGTTATTGAAAGATGAACCTGATTGTATTGAATTACATGACTGTGATAGTACCATAATTTTCATTGAGAAAGTGAACAAATTAATTAAAGCTATGTTGTCTAGAACTCCGGTTGATGCTTTAAGACCTGCTGATGATAATGTTTCGAAAAAAGTACGTTAAGTATTGTTAACACTATTTCATTATTGGGATATTAATTTCAGAATTTGCTATTCATAACTTACAATAACTTATTATTTTTCGATAGGCTATTATTGAGTTTGATACTTTTATAAGAAATTGGGAGACTACAGCTAAAGAAAAAATAGAAGAACTTAAGCAAAGGAAAAAAAATGGTGACTCTGTCGATCTGGAGAAAATGAAAAGCTTTTATTTATCAATTACAGCTAGTACCCTGACTGGACTAAAAATTTCTTTGGGGTCTACCTTGGAATTGATAGATTTTTTACATTCCAAGTGCAATTATGATTATCTGATGACGTCGAGATTAACACAAGACATGCTCGAAGTGAGTTTTTATGATTTTTTCATTTGCGTTTCACTAATGAGTTTAAAAGTAACTTTTAAAAAATTTTGTCTTCTTCATTATGATTGCAATTTATTCTCATTATTTAATAACGCAATTATATGATTTTAGAAATTTTTTGGGATCGCTAGAAGTGCGTGTGGATCCAATGATCATCCTGACCCTATTTTGTTCTCACAAGTATTCCGGTTGCTCTGCTCTTATTCATTGGCAACACCTCCAAAAGGATCTAATGTGACTGCAGGAGAATTACTAGGTGCATTAATGCAGACTAGAGAATCGTTTGAAGCAAGTAATGTTAACAAAGAAAACTGGAGTAAAAAAATTGATGCTATCATTGAAAATGCATCTGGAAATCCCAGTAGTGCAGAAGCAAATACCGACGATGATCGTACAGGTTCTAATAATGCAAGTGACAATAATAATAATGATAATAATAATAATAACAACAATGATGATGATAATAATGATGTTGACGACGATAAAAATAAAGTTATTAATAATGATAACGACTATGATAATTATGACAACACTAGAAGAGATCATGAGGGTGATGATAATAACAATGAAGTGCCTTTGAACTCGGTGGACTCAAGATATGAACACGATTACGATATTGCTCAAACTAGCAACTATGTGATTTCATATATTGCGGGATATGTAGCCCGTAAAATAGGTCGGTTTTCCAAATGCTTTGACTGCACAGAGTCTATGCAGTCAAGAGTAGTGACGGCTCGTGATAAATTTATAGAACTTATGGATAAAGGCGCATTGATTTATCCTAGTGAACAATTATTTAATTTGATTAAAAGCTTAGAAGAAGTTGTTTTAATGGTGGTTGGGACAAAAACAGTAAATGTTGACACAATGTTTGAAATATTAGATGATGTTTCTAAAAGAAATATCTCTATTTTTGTTGGCTGTGATGAGCATAAGAAAGAATTAACAAAAAAAATAATTAATAATTTTTTAATAATGCGGGGGCATTTTCTAGTCAAGTGTTTCAATAAAAGTGCTACGGAGAGAAAAGTTAAATCTAAAAAATCTCGAAAGATTTCTAAATTACATTAACTCGCGCTTACTATTAATAAAAAAAATTATTCACTCTTATATAAATAACAATTCAGTATTTTAGATCACAAAGAAATATTCTGAATATACGTTTAACTTAAATAATTTAATTTTTAAATATTAAACTCGTTTTGTTTGTAACTTATACCATTTTAATAAAAAATATGTTTGATAATAACTTGTTAATTAATTTTTTTCATAAAGTATATTTATCGTAATATTGAAATTAATAGGCATTTGGAAATTTTTTAAAATATTTTAACTAGTAAATTTTTTAAGTCACTGTGTAGTTACTTACTTTATTTATTTAAAAAATTTTTTTTCAGCATTCATCTACTTTTTTTCATTGAATAAAATGGTATGATCTCTACTAATTTTTAAATTATTATCCATTAATACCACATGTTTTTAGCTTTGCAGATTGTCTTTTATTTAATTCCACGTTTCTCAAAATATTTTTTTCCAGAGCTGTCAATAGCAGCAAAACTTCCCGCGTAAGGATTTAAACGAATACTTCTTGAAAAATGGCGCGCTCTACTAAAGGGGATAGCGGTAAATACGAAATTATTGTGGGACATATTAGTAGCTACAAAATATAATAGATGGCTGTTGGAGTCCTTCAAGACTAAATTTTTAGTCTTCTTACAGGCAGAATGAGATTTATATAAATAATATAAAAATGGACTTCACTTTTAGAGCTAGTACAAAATAATTAATAATTATACGGTCCCTATAAAATTCATCATCTACTGCTCGGCAGCAGTAAAACAAAAATTATTTAAAAATTTTATTAAAATATAAAATAATTGTAATTTCTTGTCTAAGGTGTGTAACTAAAACTTTATTCACGTGAAATTAATTAACAATAAATGTGTCCGAAAAATAATAAATAGTTACAATCTCTCTATTTAATTTATCATCTACTGTTTGGCGGCAGTAAAACAAAAAATATAAAAAAATTTAATTATACTATCAAATAATTATCACTTTTTTTCTAAGAAGAATTATTCAGATTTAATTCAGGTGAAATTAATTAAAATTATATATGTCTAAGAAATAATTATTAGATATGAGCTCCCTATAGACATTATCATCTACTGTTCGGCGGCAGTAAAACTAAAAATTATTAAAAAATGTAATTAGACTGCAAAATAATTGTACTTTTTTGTGTAACGAGTATGTAATTTATATATTATACACACACTTAAAATTAATTATCAATTAATATGGGTAAGGAATAATAAATAGTTTTATGATCTCTATAGAATTCATCCTATATTGTTCGTTGGCAGTAAAATCGAAAATTATTGGAAATTTTAATTAGAGTGTAAAATAATTGTAATTTTCTGCCTAAGGAGAATAATAGAGATTTAATTTACGTGAAATTAATCAACATTAAATATGTCTAAGAAATAATTATTAGTTATGTGCTCCCTATAGGCTTCATATTCTACTGTGCGGCAGCAGTAGAATTAAAATTATTAAAAAATTTCATTAGAGTGTAAAATAATTGTATTTTTTGGTGTAACGAGTGTCATTTATATTTTATACACACACCTTAAATTAATTATCAATTAATATGGGTAAGGAATAATAAATAGTTTCACGATCTCTATAGAATTCATCCTATACTGTTCGGCGGCAGTAAAATCAAAAATTATTGAAAATTTTAATTAGAGTATAAATTAATTGTAATTTTCTGTCTAAGGAGAATAATAGAGATTCAATTTACGTGAAATTAATTAACATTAAATATGTCTAAGAAATAATTATTAGTTATGTGCTCCCTATAGGCTTCATATTCTACTGTGCAGCAGCAGTAGAATTAAAATTATTAAAAAATTTCATTAGAGTGTAAAATAATTGTATTTTTTGGTGTAACGAGTGTCATTTATATTTTATACACACACCTTAAATTAATTATCAATTAATATGGGTAAGGAATAATAAATAGTTTCACGATCTCTATAGAATTCATCCTATACTGTTCGGCGGCAGTAAAATCAAAAATTATTGAAAATTTTAATTAGAGTATAAATTAATTGTAATTTTCTGTCTAAGGAGAATAATAAAGATTGAATTAACGTGAAATTAATTAACATTAAATATGTCTAAGAAATAATTATTAGTTATGAGCTCCCTATAGACTTTATCATTTACTGTTCGGCGGCAGTAAAATCAAAAATTATTGAAAATTTTAATTAGAGTATAAATTAATTGTAATTTTCTGTCTAAGGAGAATAATAAAGATTGAATTAACGTGAAATTAATTAACATTACATATGTCTAAGAAGTAATTATTAGTTATGTGCTCCCTATAGGCTTCATATTCTACTGTGCGGCAGCAGTAGAATTAAAATTATTAAAAAATTTCATTAGAGTGTAAAATAATTGTATTTTTTGGTGTAACGAGTGTAATTTATATTTTATACACACACCTAAAATTAATTATCAATAAATATGAGTGAGGAATAATAAATAGTTTTATGATCTCTATAGAATTCATCCTATATTGTTCGTTGGCAGTAAAATCAAAAATTATTGGAAATTTTAATTAGAGTGTAAAATAATCGTAATTTTCTGTGTAAGGAAAATAATTGAAATTTATTCACGTGAATTTGATTAACATTAAATATGTCTAAGAAATAATTATTAGTTATGAGCTCCCTATAGACTTAATTATCTACTGTTCGGCAGCAGTAAAATTAAAATTATTAAAAAATTTCATTAGAGTGTAAAATAATTGTATTTTTTGGTGTAACGAGTGTCATTTATATTTTATACACACACCTTAAATTAATTATCAATTAATATGGGTAAGGAATAATAAATAGTTTCACGATCTCTATAGAATTCATCCTATACTGTTCGGCGGCAGTAAAATCAAAAATTATTGAAAATTTTAATTAGAGTATAAATTAATTGTAATTTTCAGTCTAAGGAGGAAAATAGAGATTTAATTTACGTGAAATTAATTAACATTAAATATGTCTAAGAAATAATTATTAGTTATGTGCTCCCTATAGGCTTCATATTCTACTGTGCGGCAGCAGTAGAATTAAAATTATTAAAAAATTTCATTAGAGTGTAAAATAATTGTATTTTTTGGTGTAACGAGTGTAATTTATATTTTATACACACACCTAGAATTAATTATCAATAAATATGCGTGAGGAATAATAAATAGTTTTATGATCACTATAGAATTCATCCTATACTGTTCGGCGGCAGTAAAATCAAAAATTATTGGAAATTTTAATTAGAGTGTAAAATAATCGTAATTTTCTGTGTAAGGAGAATAATTGAAATTTATTCACGTGAATTTGATTAACATTAAATATGTCTAAGGAATAATTATTAGTTATGAGCTCCCTATAGACTTGATCATCTACTGATCGGCGGCAGTAAAACAAAAATTATTCAAAAATTCAATTATAGTATCAAATACTGTTTTTTACATTCTAGATATGCATGATAAATATTTTCTAAGCCTTTTTTCATCTCACCAAAAAGAGTAGATTGAAAGAGAAACAATTTCATATTTCCAATATAATATAATTTTCAGCGCCCATCGGCAGTTAATAGAAAAGCGTTCAATCATTTGAATTGCACGACTCATGATGCGAAGCATCAGAGAGTGCTTTACGATCGGAAAATTTTTTTCGCCTCATTTCGGCAACTGTTTTTATTATTATAGCCTTGTTAGTTCACCGAATCAAGATATTTTGCATACTTCGGCCAAGATAATTTAATGGAGATTAATTCCATACTTTTAAAAATTGATTTAGTGCAATAGAAACGGAAAAAAACATCAAAATAGGTGAAAAAATTTTTCTTTCCGTCATGTATGAAACACCGGAAACACTGTAACTTACGAACAAATCCATTATTTGAGTTAAATTTTTTTTTTTTTAAATTCTCAATGATAAGTGTAGGTCACCGAATGCGAATGGCTAGGTAATTCAGTGTCGTTTAATTTTAATTAATAAAAAACAAAAACCAGCAGACTGTATATCTATATATATCCATGTAAAATTAACATGGATGGTGATATATCTATATCTATAG
>JZSA01006638.1:0-17615 GCA_000956155.1 Cotesia vestalis | reverse complement strand
TCAGCCAGGTTAGGAACGATCTACCGTCGATTTCGATACGGAATGGGGCACCACCTTGTGTATACGTGGATGCAGAATCAGCTAAAGTTACTCCGAAAGTACTGGTAGGGTCTGGGCTTAACTTTTGCAATTCACTACCTTGAATAATTTTGTAAGCTTTGGCTGAAATATAACTACGTTCACTACCACTGTCTAATAGTGCGTTAATTCGATGGGAACCGATAGTTACTTCTGCTAACATACGACTAGTTTGTATAGGAGGTGAGTTTACATTACTGTCTGAGGATTGATTGGCATCCGGGCCATGTATCGGCATCAAATAATCGGTTATTTCGTTATAATCTGATTTTATTTGGAGGTCCGGATCATTGTTTATTGTTTCTAAATCGGAATCATCTTCGTAATCTTCGTATTCCGAATCCGAAAAATCTAAATTTAGTGAGCTAGTAAGTTGTTCAGAAAATGTTAATGATTTTGCATTGATGTTATTTACCGTAGATTCCTGAGAGTAGTTGTTAGGGAAATTCCGTGATGTAATAGGCTGTGAGTCTGTAATAGGAGTTTTGGTTCGCTCTACCGCAATTATATTGGCCCTAGTGGGGGTAGAGGGAGCTACCAGGGCACCTACTCGTTTTTTGGATTTGTACTCGGCTGGAGAGGAGGTAGACCTGCTCTGGCGCGGATCTCGTCAGTAGTGCGTCCACAACAATTGTCTGAAATATGTCCAGGGCGACCACAGCGTTTACAAATAGTCGGTGACGGTGCATTGTTAGGGGTAGCTTGGAGTTTCTCTACTATGAGTTGTACTAGCGCCGGTAAATCGGCAGCTGTGAAGGCGTTTGCATTTTTAGGATCCTTTTTAGGAGTGGAAAAGGGATTTGGGGTACTAGGACTTGTAATAGCGTCTAGTGTTGTTCTGTCATCGTTATTAGTAATTGGATCAGTGTCGTCTGCTGTGATAAGGTCTGAGTCTACAACTGCATTTAATTTGGAGCGTGATTTAGCATTAATATTATTATTATTATTATTATTGTTATTATAAGAGGCTTTGGTTTTAGTATTGAGCGTCCGTTCTGTTCGGTTACGTTTACCTGCATCTATTACTGACTGCCAGGCACTGACACGTTTGTAAAGCAATGCATAAGTACTAATTGGTTCTTCAGCAAATTTAGAAAGAAATTGAAAATTGAATTTTTGAATGATAATTCGTACTTGTCGATTTTCCGGGAGGGGTTCTTCTAGTTGAGCAAAAGCACATTGCATACGATTAATGAAAGCTATTCCTAATTCATCATCGCGTTGCTGTAAAGAGAAAATCTCTTGTAACAATGCTTCATCAGACTGATGTTCTTGCCAAATTTTAAAATGCTCTTTGAAAGTTTGCCAATCAATAAACATATGTTCGTTTTGATAATACCATTCTAAGATATGTCCGGTTAAGGTAGTTGTGATAACTGATCTAAAATGGTCTCTAGAAATATCATAACTATCCATTCTCTGTTCCATAACTTTAAGGAATTTCTTTGCATCTAATTTAATTGAAGATTCACGTGGTGGAAAAGTAATATTCCAAGACTTAGCTGTACGGCATATGTCATTGAGTCGTAGCGTTGTGTTGTTATATTGCCACGTCTGTGAGGGAACGGGGCCTGTAAATTGTCTTGGAGTATTGTATGTGTGTTGGTTTGGATAAGCAGAGGGTATCTGTAAAGGTACATTTGGTATAGCGTACGTCCGTGAGGGGTACGTTGGTGGAGGTAATGTATTCTGCTGTACTCTATACGGGGCCGGAGTATGATAGTATAGTGGAGGTCTCGGTGGAGGGGCTGACGGAGCAGCTTGTGAATGTGCTACTGCACTGTACTGAGGTACTGGCGGTCGCGGTAGTGGGGCTGGTGGCGGCGCGTGCGGTAAACGCGCAGCTCCACTCTGAGCCTGTAAGGGGAGATAGAAGTAGGGAGGTACACCCGATGGAAACGGCTGGGGTACCGATGACGTGTTTGGCCCAGGAAATAACTCACGGGGGTGGAAAATATTATTTCCTGCAAATGATCCCATGTTATTATTATTGGAAACTGGGACCGTATTGCCGCGCGATGCTGTACTTGTGAATGTCGGGGGTAGCTGCTGTTGTGCTAACCGCAAGGACTGATTTTCGGCGCGAAGCTGTTGAATAACTTCTTGTAGTACACGTGAGGGGCCGTTTGTATTTTCAGGGTCACCTATAAGTTGAACACCGCTCTCGTGGGCATCTGAAACATTGCCGTGATCGACTACAGGGTTAGCAGTACTGTTCATGACGCAACCTTGGAGATTTTCCGAATGCAAGTCGTCTTGTATCGTAGAAGAAAGTATCGTATTTTGATATAAGGGATCAAAATTGTTTTGTTCATTTGCATTTGATGTACTTGATACGGGTACAGATGGACGTACTACCGGGGTGCGTGGGAACATTATGAAATTTTATTTACTTTCCGGGAATCGTTCCTCAGGATAATTTTATTGAATAATTACTTTGGTTGATTTACCGATTATCTTAACATCCGGTTCTTCCGACTATTTACCGATAATCATTTAGTTGACTAAACGTTCAGGAATTTTCATTGATATTACTTTCTCAATAATGATTAATTATTTTAATAAGTTGGGCATTGTCTAATCTGTTCTGACAATTATATATTCTCAGAGGGATCAGAAATGAATTTTATTTTATTTCACAAAAGAATAATTATAGTATTAAATTTTGTTGTGTATATTATTAAACCAAAAACGAAATCTTATTATTCCCTTCATAAATTTTGAAAATAAATAAATGAAATTTAATATCATAAATAATTATTTCAATTGATATAATTTGAGAGATAAACAAAAGAATTTTGATTTAACAATGCCATATCGAGAAATAAATAGCTTTAGTTACTAAGTGTTTTATTTTGAGAATTCCGACAGGCTTAAGGAATTTTAATAAAATAGTAATTTTCCGAATGAATAGTGTCATAAACCGGTCAATTCTCAGTAATGACTGACTTAAGTGTACGACACAATAGACCCGAATATACAGGCGTCGACTCTATATTGATGCTACAAGACTCTATGTAAAGTATAAACAACAGATCTCAGGCATACGACTCGGCACACAAAGAAAGATGAATACTTTCTCTTATTCGAGTATTATGAAATAAACCGATTTTCTGAGAGTACGTTAAAACATAAATTTTTATAATTTATGACGGATAACTTCAGAATTATTTTATAAATTAACTTTACAATTTTCAATTTACAAATTTTATAGTTTGCAGATACTTGTATGGATTACTTTATAATAGTAGTTCAAATAAATAAATAAGTACATGAATTAATTTTATAATAAATAATAAATGATGATTATTAAATTAATAAATTAATGAATAATGACTCATGAGAAACGTGAGAGTTCTTATCTATACAGTAATTTTTGCTTAATCCCAAATTCTTCATGCGATTAAATAATTTTGAAATTTCCGAAATAGAATAGTTAATTTTTTTTTTTTTGATTTTAGATAATTAACTACCTTTTCTTTGCATATTTTTGAAATCAATCAGAATTTTAACTAAATTTTTCAATTTTTAGAATTAATTAATTTCAATCAATTTTTTTTTCTAATTTTTGCACGAAATACGTCACTCGTATGAGAGCTGGGTTAGGGGTTGGATCGAAGTCTGATCTATCTTTTTCGGACTGAACGCGCCGTGGGCATTCATCCCCACTATTTTCCGGGACTCCTACCGTCAGGAAAATCAATTAAAATTAACCCAGTGTCGGTAACGACGGTTTTTGAGCGGCTAATTGAGAGCTGTTAAGAGCTGGACAATTTGTAGTGTCTCAATATATATACATACATATATAAACTTTTGAACCATATGCATTTTCTGAATCCGCTTGACGAGCTGAGTTGAAATATAGCAAAATTTTTCAAAAGTTCCGTCATGAGGACCAATGCAATAGTTAGATTTCTATGAAATCTACTAAAAGAAGAGCAAAAAGAAATCATCCGACAGACAGCAAAAATTGACAGTTTTTTTAAAACTGAAAGTGAAAGCAGTGTTTTGAGCCCGGAAGCTTCAAACATATGTCTTGATACAACACAATCTAAAGAAGATGTGACCGATATATATTCTGCTGTTCCAGAACAACCGTTGCCCATTAAACATTCTGATTTTGAAAAAACAGATCTTTATGTTTTTGATAGAGAGGCAAAAGAGGAATCATCTATAAGCCTCACAATTGACGATATGTCTCAGAATCAGACGTCAAGTACAAGTAACGTGGAAATACAATCAACCACAAGTCTAAACAAAGATCCAGCGCTGTGGGAAATTAACGATAACTTGCGGGAAGTTATTGCAAGGTACGGTTTTAATCAAAACAAATCTTGTGACATCTCTAAAAGTGAAAGAATATATTCTGATCAGCGTCGTTTTCTGCCAGTTAGTATTTTCCAAAGAAAAATGAGAAATAATGAAGTGAAAGACAGAAATTGGCTAGTTTTATTCTGAAATGAAAAATCTCTGTATTGTGGACCCTGTTTGGCATTTGGTCCATTGGAGTGTAGAACTCATTTTGAGAACGGAGGATTCGATGATTGGAAAAATGCAGAACATCGAGTAGCTCAACATGAAAATTCTGCACGTCATAAATCTAGTATCCTTAGTTTGAGAGATAGGAATAAAATTGATGGCCGACTCGATAATCTACTGCAGGTCCAGATTGATGAAGAAATTACTTACTGGAGAAATGTTCTGATGAGAGTTGTAGCCGTCGTGAAGCGACTGTGTTCAAGAGGTCTTGCTTTTAGAGGAAAAAATGAAAAGTTCGGAGATCCACATAATGGAAATTATTGTATGGTTTTAGAACTATTAGCAGAATTTAATCCTTTCTTAGCTCGTCATATTGAACGATTTGGGAATCAAGGATCAGGAAGTACCAGTCACTTATCAAAGACCATTTGCGATGAGTTCATTCTCTTAATGGGTGATAAAGTCTTGAAACAGATTAGAGATGAGATAAAAAAGGTGAAATATTTTTCCCTCATCATTGATTCAACACCAGATATAGCCCATATAGACCAACTTACGCTTGTTATTAGATACGTTTTAGATTCAGGTAAACCCTGTGAAAGATTTCTCAAGTTTTTGCCGTCAGTGGGACATAAAGCTGAAGAAATGTTTTCTGCCATTACTTCCGAACTCAAAACACTAGGTATAAATATTGAAGACTGCCGAGGACAATCATATGATAATGCCGCGAATATGTCTGGTTTGTACAATGGCTTGCAAGCAAAAATTCGTGACCAAGCCCCTTTCGCTCTGTATGTGCCATGTTCTGCCCATTCTTTGAATTTAGTGGCAACTGCGGCTGCTGAATCGTCTACAGAAGCATGTCGCTTTTTCATGTTGCTACAGGAAATCTACGTTTTTTTTTGTGAACTCCACACAACGCTGGCAAAAATTAATGACTGAAATCGGAAAAGGAAAAAGTGTTAAAAGGGTAAATCTTACACGTTGGTCAGCTAGAGAGGATGCATGTAAAAGTTTAAAAGAATCTTGGCCCGAAGTTCTTAAAACTTTGCAATCAATCAAAGATGATTGTACCGAAAAGCCTGTAAAGTGACAGGAAGCGGCGGGAATACTTTTGAATTTAGAAAAACTGGAAACGGCGGTAATGGTTGTTGTATGGGATGTTTTTTTGGAGAGAATAAACAAAGTGAATGTTCAAATTCAGATTTCTAACATAGATTTGATTACCGTTGCTGATCATTACGAATCACTTCGTAAGTTTTTCATAGCTGAACGAGAGAATTTCAAGTACTTCGAAGAAAAGGCGATCGAGTTAAGTTTATCGAAAGAATATACAAGAGAGATGGAAAAAAGACAACCAAAAAGAAAAAAAAGATTTGATGAGACACCAGATGAAGATATTGGAATAGCTGCGAGTGATTACTTCAGTGTTAATACGTTTCTCGTTGTCATAGATAGACTCATATCCGAGTTAGCAAAACGGCAAGAGGCTTATCAAGAATTTAACGACAAATTTTCATTTCTTACCAAAATGAATGAGTTGTTACCATCAATTTTGACGGGAAAAGCCAGTTTTTTAGAAAAAATGTATCCTAATGATTTAGAAACAGACTTAGTTCAGGAATTACTACACTTTCAAAGCTACCTTTCGTCTGAAAGAATTTCAATAAAACCAATTTCTGGATCATTAATAAGTCTGTCTTCATTCCTGCAAGAACAGAATCTAGAAAACATTTATCCAAACTTGGATATTGTACTTCGTATGGCTCTTTGTACACCAGCGACAAATTGTTCATGTGAAAGAAGCTTCTCTTGCTTGAAGAGAGTAAAGAACTACCTACGATCGACTTTAAGTCAAGAAAAGCTAAACGCTTTAGCTCTCTTGTGCATAGAGTCAGAGCTAATGGACAAGATTTCGTACGGCGATATAATAAATGATTTTGCGAATTCAAAGTCTCGCAAAAAAGTATTGTAATGCTTTTATAATTCAACTCAAATTATAATGCTAACAAATAATTAAGAAAAGATATATTTATTGTACTGTTTTTAATAATAAATGTTAATCAACGTTCGCCAAATGTATGTTTTTTACGTAAGTTTAATTCATATTATGTAAGTATTGTATAGTTTTAAGACATACCCTACCTTACTTCAAAAGTGGTATATGATTGAGATATTTTTTCCTTAAAATAATGTTTTTTGATAATTCTTTGCTGTAAAAATAATCAAGGATCGAACACGGTACCATAGTTCTCAATAATAATAACTATATGGGAAAAGTTGATGTAACGAGGATGATGGAGCACAAATTATAAAGTTGGAATTTTATTGATAGAAAATTGATATGATTGTGGACTAAGATATCAAAATTTAGAGGCGGCAAAAATTGAATAGCCTACGGGCGGCAAATCTATAAATCTGCCACTGCCTCTCGTAACTTTTGAACGACTTGACCGATTTCGCGGTTGGTGGCATTTGAAAGGGCTTCGCAAAACTTAGATTTCCTGTGAGTCGGAACCAATTCGGACCAGTAGATTTCGAGAAAATGCAAAAAAAATGAAAAAAAAGTGAAAAAAAAATGTTTTTTTTCCATTTATTTCAATATCTTCGAATTGGCTCAACCGATCGGTCTCAAAAACTATTTGGCTCTTAACCTTGAAAAATCCAATCGATCGCCATCAAACCGTCAGAATCGGTTGATGCGTTCGTGAGATATTGTTGTCGAAAAAAATTGAAAAAAGTGTTTTTTTGTAATAACTTCGAAATTTTTAATCAGATCAATTTTTTTGTTTTGAATTTTTTATAGAACCTAAAAAACTACATCGATTGCTACCAACTGCGAAGAAAACGGTTGATATATTCAAAAGTTATAGCAGTTTGAAAATTAAAAAAATCGTGTTTCATCAAATTTCCATAAGACTTTTAAGCTCGAAGAGCTCAAAAGCTTAAAGCAGCTACTTATTCTATAGAGCTCAAAAAACTAGATCGATTGCCGCCAACAGCGTGAAAATCGGTTGTGATACATTCGAAAATTATAACAGTTTGAAAATTCAAAAAATATTGTTTTATTAAACTTCTATCAGACTTTTGAGCTCAGAGAGCTCAAAACTACACGAAAATCATATTTCTGCTCTCTTCGAGTTCAAAAACGTAATAAGCGCAATTTTGAGCGCTTAATTACGAAAGTAACGGGAAGTTGCAGGGATGGCCTTCAGGGTCAACCGTTTCCCTAATTTTTTTCATTAATTTCAAAATATTCTAAAAATAGTATCAATAAAAACATTCGTTTAAGTCCTAAATCTTATCGTCTTGCAAAATCAGAAAAATTGAATTTCTCAAGAGCTCATATTGTTGACGTCTTACGCAGTCAAAAAGAAGTACTCTTGACAAGCTTATATGAACGCCGTTTTGAGAACTCAAAAAAATAACTCTTTAAGAGCCTATTGACGTCTTAAAAAATTAAATAGAAGACCTTAGAAACTTCTTGATTGAGAGTTCTGAAAAATGAGATGGTTAAGACGTCATATTTTAACTTTTTGTGGTCGTTGAAAAGACTTCTTTAAGAAATCTTTCTGATTTGGTTGTTCTCTGAGTAGTCATGTTTTTACAAAGTAAGTGACATAGTGGCCCTTTTGAGATTCCTCAAGGAATATATTTAAAAAATTTTAATGGTACTTAAACTAGAAATTTAAATATTATTCCAGTGTTAATTTTAAATGTGAACGATTAGAAATTTAATGCACTTTCAAATTATTCTCTATCCAGACATTTTCCTAGCCAAAGCTCGTACTAAAAATTATTTGAAATAATTAATGATCATTTAAAAAAATAACATACATTATTCAATAAGATTAAAAATTATTATCATATAAAACATTTGTGATCTTGTCAAATCATTTAATAGACTCAAAATTGCAAAATTAGAAATCATTCAATGTGATCAGAAACTGTGTATACTAATCAAATTATTCACAATTATAACTGATTACAGAAATCAAAATAATATCTTAGGGTTAGGAATGATTTTAAATAATTGGAAATTTTTTTAAATATCTTTGATCATTTTATATCCTACCGAGTTTCTGTTATCAAAAACTATTCATAATAATTAATAATAAAATTTCCGAAATGATGGAGACGATTTGAAGTGATTAATTTTTTCATCATTTTTAATCGAATAAAATCATTCCATTTAATCAGAGTTATCAACTAAATTTTTAAAAATCAACAATGATAGTAGATTAGTGAGTTTTTTCCAATGAAAACAAATAGGTGAATTATTCAAATCTATCTCTTTAAAAATATTTATATATAGCTTCTGAGAAACCTGGTGTTCAGAAATTCTATTATTATCTTTTAGTCTGTAGTTTTACTCAGTACGTTTCACTACTCTGTACAGTGAGAATATGTGGTTTTCTCAATTCCAGTGCTGTTAATGTATCATAATCCAAAAAAACGCAAGCATTAATCTTTTAGAATCTGTAGTATGAGAGTTTTTATAAAATATAAATTTATGTTTCCATTAACGAAAGTAAAAAATTCATAGTCAAAATGGCACATTATGGAAATAGCAGTTCTTATCGTTATGGAGGAGGATCGTATTCTCATCATAATCCGTTAGTCACCAATATTGGACGGTAAGGAATTATAATTGTTGTTTTAACATACCTCTCATTAAACAAAGGATTAACAACTATTCAAAAGAATTATGTTTTTAATTCCCAATACTTTCTAATCTTTCAAATATTTTCCAATATGATCTCTCATAGATGCTTAACAAATAAAATAATATTTAATTATTTTGCCCAATAAGGCAATTATCTTTTAGATGAATAAGTAAATATTTATTCTATGCGGATCGAATGTATGTTTAATCTCAGAATTTTCTTTAGTCAATTAAAACACATCAATAGGGTCGAGAGAAATTGCTAGGGAATTGCAAAATTATTAGAGAAATTCGTTTTCTATAATTATTTATTTAACCAACCTCTTACATTTATAATATGCCCTCATACAACAATTGATAATAACTATTATTATTCTCTTTCTCTCTCTCTCTCTCACACACACACATACACACACATAACTATCAACAGTATATATTTTACGATGTCCAGCTGGCTCTCACGGAGTTACAGTACCCGTTGTCCACTGGACCCTCACGCTATTATATCTACTTCGCGATGTCCCCCCAGATCCTTACGTTACTCTAGGTGTAACTACCCCGGAGCCAGAGGAGGCTACCTTGAAGCCGGAGTAGTACTATCACACACACGCACCCACACTATTTTCTATTTTCAATTTTAACTTAAAAGGATAAATTCCATAAAATAAACTTAAAAAATGTTAATAAACATGGAAATTCGAAAAAACACTTTTTGTAAATATAAGAAAAACATTTTCTATTTGGAATACTTAAACCTAATTTCTCGCATTACACAGTAAAAAATTTAGCGTCATAGCGTCAAAACAATTTAGTGTTATAAAATTGAGTGTGGAACTTTCAACCCTTTCTCGCGTTGATTTAAGAGAATAAACCAAAAAAATGTTGTTTACACATAAAAGTGTTGAATGTTTAACACAAAAATTTTATAAGCAAAATTATTCGACGCAATGACGCAAATTTTTTAACTATGCGTATTTTTACATAATGTCTTAAAAATAATACTTTATAGTGATAGAGGAAAACATTAAATAATTATGACTTAAACTGCTAATATAATTTGAACACACTTAACATTTGGAATTTGTGATTTTACAGAGAGAGAAAAATTATCTAAAATAGATTGGATTTTAAGTATTCGATACACGAGTATTGAAATGAATAATCTAGATCAATAATAGTTACAAATAAAAAATTTTTATTCTATTGATTACTAGCAAGTATTTACTTATATCTAAAATTATTTTAAGAGAAAAAAACGATTTTATATATATTACATAAGATTGTTTATAATAAATAAAATAATAAATATACTGAATAGAATTAGAATGTTTATGAATTTTGAAAACCTTTCATTGAAAATCAATCAACGGTTCAAGAAAATTCCAAAACTCGTAAGGGTGATAGAAATTTTTGGTAAAATTACAAAACACCACTCAATTTCCTAATCAAAGTTATGAAAATACAAAAAATGTTTGTAACTTTTTAATCACTTCATAGTCATTTGAGTTTTAGTATTTTGTATTGAGAATTTAAAACAACATGACAATAAACTTGCAAATCTTGTTTTTAATTTTATCAATTATATACGCTTAAATCACTCGAACTCAATTTTTTCACGAAACGTGGATGGTAATCGTACCAGTTAATATTCCAAGATTGCCATTGTAATAATTTCAAAAAGATTATTTTAATATTTGATGACTGCGATAATAATAATTCCAAAAAAACCATTGTAATATTCCATAATTACTGGTTTACATATTTAGCACAAAAAAAAAAATCACATAAAATGCATCATTTTTTTTACTTCATTTGAGCAATGTCGTAAACTCTGCCTTCGGTCGCAATCTCAAAGGAGAGATCTAAACAATTTTTAACGAATTGAGCTCAAAAGTCTGATAACAATTTGATAAAACACTATTTTGCAAATCTTGAAACCGCAATAACTTGCGAATGAAGGAACCGATTTCTACGCGATTAGATGCATTCAACGCAGTTATTTAAGCCTCATAAACAATTTTTAAGTTTCATTTGATCGGACTAGGCATTTCGGAGTAATTCTCAAAATACACTTTTTTCTTTCTTCGATAACTCACGAACAAATCAACTGATTTTAACCGGACTGACAGCGATCGAAGTGGATTTTTGATGTTAAGAGCTAATTCGTTTTTGCAATCGATCGGTAGAGCCGTTCAAAAGTCATTTAAAAAGACCACTTAAAAAAAATTTTTTTTTGTAGTTTTCTCGAGATTACTCAAAATCTACCGGTCTGACTCAGTGCAAATTGGAGTTAAAATCTAAGTTCAGTCAAGCCTTTTCGGATGGTACCAACCGCCACTGAATCGGTCTAGCTGTTCAAAAGTTATGAGAGGTTTACATACATCCACACACACACACACACACACACACACACACACACACACACACACACACACACACACACACACACACACACACACACACACACACACACACACACACACACACACACACACACACACACACACACACACACACACACACACACACACACACACACACACAAACACACGCACACACTCCCTGACGGATTCGTGGTCACGATAAAATAATCGTGAATCGACAGTGAATGTACCATGAATTCACAGTGTCTATAAATGATCGTCGCTTGACTATCAAACGGCCGTCGCTTGACAGTGAACGACAAGTATCATTTTGAAAGTTTTTCACTGTTACTTTATGATTTTTATTCTGTACAATTATCACACTTCGTTCTTCGATAAACCAAATTTTTACTTGGTTTTCCCGATTTTGTACCTAAGTAAAAATCGTAGATCATCAATCAATCGTCTGTCATTTGATAGTCAGTCGAATACATATAAATTATCAAAAAATCGTAACTCAGTTGTAAATGCAAAGTGGTCTGTAAGTAAAACGACCGTGAAATGAGCGTATAATATCAGTAAATCAGGAATTTTTTACTAATCAACGATGAAAAAGTGCTGACTATATTTTATTTTTTTTATTCCATTAAAAATACTTAAAGTGTATAAAAATATAGGTAAATGAGGAATTTTCAGTAAATATTCGGAATGAAAAATTTGAAAAAAATATTAGATTATTGTAATTTTGTTTATTTCAAAGTAAAATCTTAAAAAATTATTCAGATGACATACAATCAACAGAGATCGACTATTTTAATACTTTTTAGAAGTTAATGGCTTACAACAAGTGTTGTATCCCTTGTGGAAAAAATTCTCTGAAAAAACTCTTGAAAAGTCTTTATGACTCTGAGTAAGACTTTTCGAAAGTCTTCACATCCCTAACTAAGTAAAGGAAAGACTTAATAAGTCTTCAAAACTCTTCAAAAGTCAAATATTCCCTGGAATTTCGGACTTTCTCAAAGAGTTATGAAGACTTGATAAGACTTGTTTAATTTTACAGGAAAAGAAGAGAATATTTCTTTTCAAAAAAATTACTTATCAGAATTGGAGAAAATTGAAAATAAAACTATTAAAAAGAATTAATGCATGTTTTGTAAAAATTTTTTTAAAATAATATTTTCATCACGAAAATACTTCGATGCGCATCGAATCACTTATAGTTGAACAAGTCAAAACATCAACAGCAAATGAAGTGCACTTGATGTCGGAAACAGATACAACAAAGAGTAAATCTAATCGCTATTTAATTTAGACTATCAAATTTTTAAATCAACTTTCTAGGATAAAACAAACTTCTTCCCGATTTTTGAAAACTGTAAATTTTCTTAGCGGGAAGTTAAAAGATAATTAATAATATCAGAAAAGCAATTAATATCAATAATGGAACGTAGAATTAGCATAACCAAACTAACTGCTTTGAAATAACTTCAATCACTCGCTCAAACTCTTATTATAATATCATAAATAAATAGTCTTTTAGTAAAAAATAATTGAGTTAAATCATAATTGTGAACGATCATTAAGAAAACAATAAATCGTATTCAATAACGCAAAAAAAAAATCAACAAAAATTGCAAGTCCACACCGTACAGCGTTATAATTATTTAAATAATTAGTAAGTTTACTCGTCGTTGAGTAAATTATTCGCAACATTACGTTCAAATCGTTAATTTGTCGAAATTTACACGAATAGTATGAATAATGATCGATTTATGGCCTAGTTGCCGTTCGAGTATTAAATTTCGCTAAATGTTGAACGTAGCAATTCAAAATTAAAATTTTCAACTACCGTTTACTCGGTTTCGGTAACTCGGCGACCGCGTATACTCGAAGCTCGATCAATTTCATTGATTAGCCCGGAAGTGTTCTCATCGATAAAATAAATCATGAGATACAATCGTTGTATACAATACAGAAAAATTTCTAAACGATTATAATAACAATAATCACACTATTAAGTGGCGGTATCTCAGTACCTCGTGGGACGGAATCTCTACGAACTTTACAACACGTATAGCTTTGAAATTTTCTTGACATGTGCTCAAGCCCGTCGTTGGTGACAAGTTGTACGATAGATTCTCTCACAACTCGATAAGCTACTTTCATTTAATTAATCCCACCAGCTACTTTGAAAATCGACGACACAATTTACCCTGGTCGATGGCTTTCACCGTAGCATCCTGGTTGGAGATCAAACCGTTAGTCATCCTCGGATCCCACGTCGAAAATAAGTAAGTCCGGCACCGCACTTTAAAATTATAAGGGTTATTCCTGTCACTTGGTCACCCCTTTTTAAATTTAAGGGTGCCACTGAAATTTTTATGACGATTTCCCGAACCGATCTAAGCAAGAGAGACATCACAAGGTCGAGAGAAATTATGACTAGGTCAAAAAATGTAATAACAATTATTTTAACGCAATTTCAAAATTTATTCTACTAATTTCGGCTATAGCCCGAAATAATCGCTCACACACACTCTATTACAATATAAAAATCTCACAACTAACTTAATCCTGATTACGCCCCTGACTCGGATGTCGACGCCGCGGCGTCGTCAATTTTGTCTGCCCTGATTCAGAAAGATGATTGGGAATGATTACCTCCATGTTGATTGTATATCTACATAGTATTCTAATCCGATGCTTTTAAATCATTTCAAATCATTTTAAATCATTTCAAATTAGATTTCTTAATCAGGGTAGGCAGTATTTGTACGTTAGTATGGTGTGCAAACCCATCTTGAAAAGATAGGCATTGAACTGTCCATGTTCTGTAAATAGCTGGGTCAGGAAGAAGTCCGTGTCTCCGTGCCTCCGAGAAAGCCAGACGTTGATGTTAGGGATCTGGCGCACTGTCCATAAGACGCACTTTCATATTTTCGTAGCTGTTTATAGCGTCATAGAGTTTTGCTCTCTCAAACGCTAGCAGGTCGATGGGCGTAGCTCCCGCAATGACCAATATAGTCGCCTCAGAAGCCGTTCGATAAGTGCAGGCAACCCTGAGAGCGCCTTGTCACTGTACTGCCGCTATGTTCGCAGATATGTCTTTTGCTTTAATATGTCTGCCTATATTTCTGCTCCATAAAGCAGTACCGAATGGACTGCTTCTAGAAAAACTTTTCTCTTTTTGGTTCTTGGTCTGATAGTGTTTTTAATGATTCTATCTAGGCTAGTCACCGTCTTGCTGGCTTTTTTGCATGCATTGTTGAAGTGTTCGCAGAAAGATAGTTTCTTGTCTATCGTTACCCCAAGATAGCGCAGAGCCCTTGTTGATGTCAGTGCATTCCTTCTATGTCCACAGTGAATGGTTTTAGGAACCATTTTTGACGTGTCAGAATAAACATCTCGGTTTTATGCTTGGCGAGTTTCAGGTGGTGTTTATCAAGCCAGATCTCGACGGCGTCAATGGTTTCTTTTACAAGTTCGGCTTTTCTATTCCCCAGTAGTTTGGCTTTTCTACGCTGTCTACTACTATCGTGGCCGCAACATCGTCTGCTAAGCCCGTTAGCTCTACTTGCTTTGGTAACGGAATTTTAAGAAGCTCGTCGTAGTCCGCATTTTATAAATCCGGCCCCATTATTGAGCCTTGCGGTACGCTAGCCGTTATGGCGTATTCTTGTAGGCCTTCCGTAGTTTCCAATATAAGCATTTTTTCGTCCAGGTAGTTGTCGACTAGTGTCAGATTCTCTTGCTCTGTGTCAAATTTGTGCTCCAGAGCGTCTAAAATATCTTCCCAATTTGCACTGTTATAGGCATCTTTGACGTCTAGCGTGAGTAAAAGACAAACTTGACGAGCCTAAAGGCTACCAGACCATGCTTGTTTTGCTGTCTTTATGACTTTCTCGATCGCTCCGACTGTCGAACGACCTTTCCAGATGCCATCAGGGCCAGATGCTTTTCCCGCCTTGCGATGCGTCAGTAGTTATGGCGTATTCTTGTAGGCCTTCCGTAGTTTCCAATATAAGCATTTTTTCGTCCAGGTAGTTGTCGACTAGTGTCAGATTCTCTTGCTCTGTGTCAAATTTGTGCTCCAGAGCGTCTAAAATATCTTCCCAATTTGCACTGTTATAGGCATCTTTGACGTCTAGCGTGAGTAAAAGACAAACTTGACGAGCCTAAAGGCTACCAGACCATGCTTGTTTTGCTGTCTTTATGACTTTCTCGATCGCTCCGACTGTCGAACGACCTTTCCAGAAGCCATGTTGGTTATTCAATATATATATATATATATATATAAACTTTCGAACCATATGGATTTTCTGAATCAGCTTGATGAACTAATTTCTATGAAATCTACTAATAACCAGTGCAACAGCAAATTTCATAATTGGCATAGCGGAATAGGACATAATTTTGAGAATAAACAAATGATTTGGTACTCAAATTGAAGCTTATTTAAAGAGCTTGTCACGGGGCTCCTTTATTATCTATTGAAGGCCCTTACCCCGGGTTTGTTATCGGTTTGTTGATTAATTATCGACGGATCATGGGCGCTGTGATCTGAGATGCTCGTGGAGTGAAAATTTGACAAAATAAAATTAGCATAAGTTCCGGGGCCTAGAGAATAAGTGTTCCGAGGGTGGGGATAATTCCACACCAGGGGCAAGTGAAGTTGGCGCACCGAAAAGCGACATTGTGAAGCTGGAGCCCGAGACGCCAGCACGAGATCTTGGAAAATCAGGTAATTATTTATTTTCCTCTGAGTTTCTTGTGGAACCTTCAAAGCGATTATTTTAAAATTTATAATTGATATTTATTGCTAGGCATTTAGCCAGCCTAAATATTCTTCAATAATTATTCTAATTATCCTGAAATTCCAGATTTAATTTACCGTTGACCAAATCCCGAGCTGCGACGCAATTAAGCAGATCCAAAATACCTGATAGAGCTGTGAAATTTAATAGATAAAATTTGCCTAGACAGAAGGCTACAGGAACGACAACGTAAGCTGAATTAAAAGAAAAGAAATCGCCGAAAATTTCTCAGGTACAGAAAATTCAACTTCGGTAAATTATTGCGTTGCTCCCGGAAATTCTAGGCACAGGCCAGGTTCCATCTTCCAATCACCCTACTTGATCAATTAATTAATTATCCGAATTCAAATAAAATATCTAAATTATAAGTCGAAGTTAAAATTAGTTAAAATGAAATTTGAATAAATAGAAAATTTAGCAAGTCAACAATTTCAAAATTAAAAATAAAAGAGGTTAAATTTACAATTAATATTACTATAAAATTGATCAAATAAATTTGAGTTAAAATTTATAAATCAGGAATTTTAGCACCGACAATTTGAATTAAATTGCGTCATTCGTCAGGGTGAAATTCTGTCGATCGAATTTAGTATAATTTAGAAGTTAAAAATAAAACAACACAAAAATTCATTCAAGTTAGATTCACATTAATTTATAAAATCAAAATTTAAAATGAAAATTAATAATTAAAATTAACTTTTGGGAAACTATCAAAAATTTTAAAATAAAATTATAATCGGTATAAATTTCTTAAATTAGAAAATTAAAATTGTTAAGTAGCAAATTAATTTATAAAAAATGACAAGAGTAAAATTATCAATAGACAAAATTTGTTCAATAAACTTCGATAAATAAATTTGTCAAATTCCAGTATGATAATCTCAAAATAATTAACATAAAATATTTAGCCTTGGAAAACTTTAGCGAAGCTAACGAATAAGTCTTAAATTCTTACTGGAATTCAAAATAGACATAAGCCGATTATTCAGGCAGTTTGAATTCGAGTAAATTTTAATTAATCTAAAGTTTTGGTTGAATAAAACGCTGCTGTAATATTAATAACTAAGCGACCAGAATTAAATAAAATTATTTATCGAAGTCAAGTTAGGGACCGGGAAAATTGATTCCCAGGAAGTCATTTTGTAAAAAGTAGTTTAGATTTTAAGTTGATTGTAAATTAGAGTTAAGAGTGTACTTGGATAAAATTGTTTTAAT